>KN887353.1:32979-44807 GCA_000934455.1 Apostichopus parvimensis | reverse complement strand
TAATCCTACAATCTAAACATAATCCTTTAAAAATGACCCCAAAATAATTTTCCAGAAGCAGCACTTGATTAAACTGAGGAAAGATAAAAACTTAAAACAAAAATAGACAAAAATATGTTTTAGACTGGATTTTATTTAGTTTTTCAAGCATTGTTTGACAACATGCTTGAAAAAAATGAAAAAAAAAACCTAAATAAAATCCATTAGCACGGACGTGTTGCTAATAGCACGTTCTTTTGTTACGAACTTACAGACGAACTAACATGGTGATTTCATGAGCTGATTCCCACAGTTAAAAATATATTTCTACACAGCCCGTCTGTATTCTATTAACTACTGTGAAAATGGGCTGTAATTTCTACCAGGCTCCCCAGCCCACCGGGCATTGCCGAAATGCCCGTGTGGCCAGTCCGCCACTCTCTACCACGCTCCTGTGTGTAACCAGGGAAAACTACGGAACGAATATCACTATTTGATTGAATACTTCTTGTGAACACCTTACAACTATTGGTATCATAATACTCCCAAAATAGAAGAACTGTTTCATACAAGTTATAATAGTTTGTCAAACTCGGCTGTTTTGTTAGTGCTAAGTTATGAGGTCAGTTGTAAGTTGTTTTCTCGTTTACTTGCATGCGTTATTCCGGCAAGTTGTTGCCTTTTGCTGTTGCAGTGTCCTCCTTTTCTCATGTTTTCTTCTATTTTTTCCTTCCTGGCATTATATTTTTCTTATTGTATTTCAAGTCGCTTTTACCTCTTCTGATGCTAACTTTAAGTGTAAGTCTTGCATCTATGTGTGTTTTGCTTCTGAGGATACCTGCTTGAATATTTTGGTCTTCAAGCAGCTTTTCGTGTTTGCTAAACCTACGCGTTATTCCTCAAAATAACACAGCAAACGGTCGAACTAAGACACCCTCCTACCATTTTTACACCAATGTCAATCCCACGTAATTAAAGGTTGACTTGTGATATGTCATTGCCCAAGAAACAAATGAGTGCTGGTGATGTTCTCAAGACATTGAGCTTTAAAGTATGCTAAATATCAGTTTGGTATCCTCCTTTAAGTCTAAATTGGCTCCTTTGTGCAGGCCTAAGTGTTAATCCATTGTGTTATAAATTCAATACACTCAACCAAAACGTGTTCTCGTAATTCCTATCAACAACAGAGCACCCTTGAATCACCATATGCACTAAACTACAACATTTTAAAACATGTCATTTTAGGCCATAAGTCTTATGTGTTTCCTATTGAGGTTTGTGTTGCATCAGAGGAACTTACCTGATTGTCTGTATATTAGAGTTGAATCTCAGCTGTTTAATGAGTCTTTTCTCAAAAAAGGAAAAGTATCATATAAATACAAGCTGCACTGAGAGCAGGGATTTGATTGGTCTACAACAAACCAAACCTAAAGTCATTCTCTAATGCATCCATTTCATATTGTGTATACTTGTAAGTCATAAGTATTAATCTGATGGGAACTTCCATTGGAAAATTTAAAATTTTACTTCAAAATCTACTTCCTAATTTGAAATGGAACTTCACTGGTGAACTTAAAGAACTACCATTTGTTATATATTTTTGTACCAAACAGGATTTCTAGCTGGTATCAAAATCAATACAAGCAGCTGCTTGAAGTCATCCTCATGATTTGGCAAGAGAAACAGCAAAACAATGGTTTGAGGTTGCTCCGACAATAACAATGATTGGTTTGTATGGTGTGGGATAATGAACTACATTACTTAAGGGGAAACAATTGAGACCACTTTAATTTATGAAATAAATAACACATGAATAACACATTTTCAAAAACAAAGAGAATGCAAATTTATTTGTCACAGCAGAAACAAATAAACTGGAGCCAAATTATCCAATTGAAGACCCCTGTTGAAAGAAACATCAGTTAGCCAATAACATATGTGTGCATCTGAAATTGTAAGTTGCCATAAGCAACAAGGATGTAAATAGTAAATATGAAGTTACTAATTAATCTCATATAAATTGATAAATTGGTAGAAGACAGAAATTCAAAGATAAATGACATCTACAGATGTCTCCTTATGTAAACAAACTAATGAATCAACAGTGTCATATGAGCTGTTATCATAGATTTAAGGACATCTTTAGAGTATCTTAGATCTAGTTAAATGAGATTGAGGTTGAAGCTCAAGGGTTTGTAGTTTGGTACTCTCTTAAAGTAGAATCAGTAATAAATTTGACCATCAAATTTAAGATTACATACCAGGTCAGTATAAATGTCTATGTAGCCTACTCGTAATAGTCAATCTAACTTTAATTAACATATCATGAATATTTATCACCTTAAATATCATTGAAATGCTCTTACAACTTAGAAATTCTTATGAAGTATATGTCCTTTTTATGGATTATGTAGTGTAGTGTTGTATTTATGTCATTAAGCAACTGAAAAAAAGTAGATTGCTAAACACCAGAATATACTCAGACAGACCAACAAGCCTGTGACTGTTCATAAAGTAAGATTGACAAATATCAACAATTGATCAAGCTTTATGACCTCATCACAGCTCTAGAAAGTCTGACTCATCACTGGGCAAAGAACTGCTAACAGATATAATGTACATATTAGTATGATGATAGCCATAATGAGGGACTCCATGGCTAGTTTTAAGGAATGTTTCCTGCTTGTACCTTAAGAAAGGTCTTTGCTGATGAATTTTGGAAAACAAACTTCCGAAGCAGATTCAATGTTTCTTATTCTAAATGCACTCTGACCAGGTGGGTTTAATTGAGAAAAGCTGTCGCAATTGAAGGAAAGAAATTTATTTCCTGTTGCCCTTATGGCGCAAACAATTTACCGTAAAAGCACTGCGACCGCCCATATCAGCATGCTCATTACACAAATGTTACCTATATATATACTTGTATCGTCCACTTTCTTGACCCAATTCCATGGAGGAAACGTCTGAAAATACCTGTTTTATCATTTGCAATGGAAGAGAATGACACAATTTTGCAAACTACATCAATCGGACCGAAAAAAAGATACTATTCAAGAGACCTAACACAGGCTAGCCACGAAAGTGAAAGTATGATAGGCCTAACGGTTGTAAACAAATCCGAGAGATTTGATTGGCGCACGATCTGTTGGACTCTTGCAAATTTTGATTGAAGCTTGTAGAATCTACGGACTCCAAATTTTTTTCAGCTCAAAATGTTTAACGACAGATAAATCAATAAAAATAATGAATATTAATGTGAAAATTGCATAGAACCGTGTCATTTTTACTGAGCTTTTAGGGCAGTAAGCTGGAAGATCGATGGTAAAATTTTTCAAACACACATTGAGACTTTAAACAGTTTGATTGTCCAACAGGAATATACAACATTATAATAGTGTTTTAACTCTCTAAGTAATGTGGTCACCCCTTTGACAGACTCAACCATCTATTTGTTTGTGGCAGCGTTTGTGCTACATGAAATCTAGTTTCAGTGTGTTACTTATCTTCCATTTATTGCTGCCTGTATCTGAGAAAGGTCCCCTAGATCCAAACTTTCTGATTTCTGAGTTAATTTGTCAATCTCACTCAGAGGTACACCATATAATTTCAACTCATCGTCATCAAACACTGTCACTTTCCTTGAGACTTTTGTCTTTTCCCAGCGAGCTTTCCTAGAGTCTGGAGTACGTACATGACTGACTGGTAGTATTGAGGGTTCCTTTAGGCTTGCTTTAACATCATTGGACAATGCGGAGTCACAGACGATGTCTTCATTCTTCTCTCTTCTATCAGTTTGGATGTCATAGTTGATCAGGAGCTGACTGGGTTTAGAGTATTCCTCTTTATCAGCAGCATCACCATCAACACTAAGGTAATCATACAGCACAGCAGCTGTGCCAACCCTGGACACTTCAAACTGATGAGACCCCATCTTAAGAGGAGACTGAAGTATCCCTCTGTAAGGAGTAATTGTTGCTGCTATTCCTATGTGTCTTGTCATGTCTGTAGCATTAGATACCTCACCTATACTACTAACTGAACTTGTTGCTTCATTCAATCCTTTCTGTAATGTTTCATAGGTATCAGTTAACACTTTCCCATCTTGCAGCATACCTGACTGCTTAGATGTTTTCATGACTACAGGTCTTGAGCTAGGCAATGCTACTTGCTTTGAGCTGCAGTTCTTATTGTGTTCCTTATAGAATGACTTTGGTGTTCTATGTGTGATCCTGTCAAATGCAATCGGATCGGTTTTCTTCTCCTCTTGGATAGGAAATTTCTTCTTTACCTTTTTCTTCTGAAATAAACAGATAAAAGCAAATAATATTAATTAAGAAATGCTAAACAACATTAAACCAACATGTTTACAAAAAACAATTCAATTGTCTCTAACAGAAACAATCGTTAAGAATGGCTAAAACGTGAACCAGTAAGTAATTAAAACAACCATCTACACTACAAGAAATTATTTCATGAAATTAATCTTCCGTATTTGCGAGTCTTGATTAATTAAAACATGCAGATCTACGGAATTATTGAAATCATGAAAGCACAAGCGTAGTAGTAAAGTGATTTCCCCCAGAGAAGGGGTTCCCATTTTGTGCGTTCTAGATTCAGGTACCCGAATGTTCGGTCATGTACCAGGCCAACCCGGATACCCGACTCAGGCCTAATTCTAACCATTCAATTGTCCATACATACGTACAAACATATATGATGACATAAAACATGATACAAATGCAAAGGAGAGTAATTGTCAAAGGAATGTAGGGTGCTGTTGTAAAGCACCTTGTACAGTGTATTGTAATGGCAAACTACATATAAGACTAAGTAGCCGCAACTTGATTATAAATTCACAAAATATCCACACAACCTCTAGTCCTGTTGAGTGCTGGTTAGACTGTATGACAGGATTCACTGTTCGTCATATTCTTATACAAGGATAAAGATAACAGACAATGTTTACAAATGATTTCAAAGTTACCTCAATTGTGGGAACAATCTTATTACAACCTTCACTTATAATCTATACATTATCTATATCTATGATATATCTACAATATATATTATCTATACATTAAAATGCCTCCATGTGACCTTCCTTTTACTTTACAGTTTTGTAAATAATGACACCTGATCCTACTCTTTGTAATATTGAGAGTTTTCAGGGACTTTTAAATCAACAACTGTCAATGAATGTATTGAATGTTTCTCTTGCTTCTCTTGCTTCTATAAAATCATTCGCCTATTCTCTAGAACTTCTCACACAATTGTCATTGCTTCATTGCTGAGAATTCAGTTATGTGATTAACAACATTATTTCATGTTTTATACTGTAATAGAATCTTGTCCAAATACCACTTTTAGGTCTATTAACAGTTGTACACAAAACAATTCCTACATAGCTCACTGTTGAATTTTGTCTACCAAAGGTTTTCACTTAATTGTGCAACAAAATCGTTCACAAAACCTCCATTCACATTGGGTTAATACTGACATATCCTGCTTCATGTAGTATCTTTTTTACTCTTGAAAATTAATGTGCTTACTGTTAAAGAACCTTTTGTACCTAATGAGCATCAAATATTGTGCATTAACCAGTGACAGCACCAAAGTGGAGGGATTGGGTCATTAACAATGCTTGCCGCTCTCAATTTCTCCTATTCAAACAAAACTGAAATCTCTATTCTCTAAATTTGCCCACAATGTGAACTTTATACAGATGCATTCTTGTACTTCCAAAAAGTTTGCCCATTTGCTTGCCTCACTTGCCATCCACTTGCCCCACTAGATAAATTATGGTGCAACCAGTGGCATTAACTTATATCTGACTTTTACAAATGTATTCCCATCTTCTTATACAGAACAGACTACACTACCAATATGGGGCACCTTAAACAATGGATGCACTCTTCTTTACTGTTCCATGAATATTTTGATATTCATATGGAAACTTTTACTCTATTAAAACTGCGCGACGTTGTAGGAGAAGTATATGCTGTTGTATACGCACAGGAAGCGTTGCGGTTTTCACTCTCCGAAATTGTTGTGAGAGCACTGCACACTGTGGTGTGTTCAGATTAGCCGCGTAAAGGAGGACTTCACAAATTTCTTACGATGCTTTTGATTTGCTGACCGTGAAAAGTACGAGCCTTAATATTGACCAATCAAGTTGAATTTTATATCACTAGAGAGAAGAACCAACAAAGTTTTCTTTAGCATAGGAAAGAAATTGGTCACGCAATCACACTCCCAGCAAGCACAATGTAAGCATTGAGAGATAGGGACCTTTTGAATAGGTTCACTGCTTTCCGAAGTTGTTTTTACTTTTTCAGATTAAAAAGTACAAGGTTTAGTTCACACGCATAGTATATAACGACACATCATTGTAAAGAGGACATAATATTCTTCAAAATGACATAAGAAAGAGTTTTCTGAGTGCTATACTTTGAAAGTTATGAAAAGAGTTAGCGCGAAATGTGCTTATTTTGTAGCGATATTTGCTGCGAAAGGGGGTGTTTTGTGTCGAGTTCCGCAAGGATTCCATATATCTCACATTTGTTCTTACCTTTGCTCCCTTCTCTGCATCCATCCTCTCTCTTTCTGCCTCTTCCCTCTCCGCTGCTTTCCTATTCTTGTAACGAGGTACAGTCCTCTCCAACTGATCTGCTAGCTCATGGTAAGCTCTCTCTTCCTTTAAATTCAATCAAACAATTTACTTTACAAAGATAAGATCAACTTGTAGTATGAAAATGGTATCAAATACCAGGTATTAAATACCAGTTAAATGTAATATCTCTTGAACATACAAGGCAAAAGGGTTATCAAATAATATATACACATGTGAACAGTCCCTTTCATATCATGCAAAAGAAATGACGATTAATAACCATATTGTTTGGTATGAAAAATTCATGGTTCATAAAATAAAATATGAGATCCAATGCTTGTTTGTTTTGACAGTGTAAAGTGCTATCCATCCATGGCTCTAAAACGTCTGTGGAACATAAATTAAGTCTGTCTAAACTTACCAGTGTTTCTATTTCATACTGAAGACTGTCTAGCAGCCTCTGTCTCTGGCAAACATCTTTGTTGGTAACAACTAAAGGTGTCTGCACCCTACTGATGGGTTTGCTTGTCCATGGGGCAACTTCTTGAAGTCTTGGCCCTAATTGTGGGGCTGATGAACTCCCATAGAGATGTCTGTTTGGCTGGCCTTTTAATGCTTAACAAAGTAAATAAACATATCCTCTCAAATAGAATGTTGGTTAATTTGGATCAATCTTTCAGAAACTAAACAAGAACAATTTTGAACAAAATTCCAGTCACTGAACAAGAATTGACCAAAAAATATTTACCATTAAGACTGTAAGGCACTGAGTGGATTCCCCCCCCCCCCCTTTTGACACATTTTCACAAATTAGAAAAAAAGTTCACATAAGTGCTGAGAAGAATTAATGTTCAGTGCAACTTTTGTATGAAGGTCATGTTAAAAACAGGGTAAAAATACTAGTAAAAAGTGCAAGACTGGTCCAAATACCCAGATGTATTGCAAGAGGAATTTCTTGTTGACACTAGATGCAGGAAGAGCAGAGATTATTTTAAATTATGTGTATGTTCATAGCATCTGAATGGTCTTATTGATAGAGTAAAAAAACAAAAACATTCATTATGAGTGAATGTCATCTTTGAGTACAATTAGTTATGATCACGTTGCTGTTAAAGATGAAAAAAGAATTACATACTGTAACTAGTTCCTGGTAGCAGTATGTTACAACAAACACTATGTATGAAAGCCTGGACGACTATTTTTACAATGACTTCTTATTCATGGCAAAACATTAACTTGAATGATACTAGAGGATCAAAGACTTACTTTTTCTTTTGTGCATATTAAGGAGTAACAAAACCCTTGGATCATCCACTTTCATAGATTCCATTGACTGAAAGAAAACAAGATACATATCTTTACCTGACAGAAAGATGAAACATATTGAAAGAATGAAATTGAAGATACTAAACACAGATAACCGGCACTGATACTCTTAAGATATGTAAAATGTACCAAACATGGTCAAATTACAAGACATACTCCCTTGTCACATCATGTAGACCTACTTTTAGTGGTAGAAAGCTACACCGTGATTAAAACTATCAACAAATAAAGAATATATTCTTTTCATTTCACAACTTAACAGACAAGGGTCACAATGTATGTTAATCCCTCACAGTCCTTATATAAGGCTGTTATTATATAATATGGTGAGATGCTGCATGTTGAAAACCTTACAACTGATATGATTCATTCCACATTAAAGTGAGAGACAGGAGAAAAAACAGTCAACTGATACGCTCTTCTAGATTAAAATAACATTTCATAACAGAATAAATGCATACTTAATGTTAGTATGTACTATGTTACCATACTAAACTTCCATGTTGCCCAAAAGATATGGACCAGTATGAAGCAAATGCAAAGAGATGCTTAAAATTACCTAGTGAATATGAAACAGGTTCCTGACTAAGGACCAATTGTTTGCTATACCTGAAAATTAATGCTCACTTCTCTTTAAATTGTTATCTCCTTGAGAGAAAAGAAGATATTTTTCTCTACATGAAATAGAAAGAAATGTTAATGATCACAGCTATTCCGATCATTGTTACCCATTGAAGCATTCTGGAGCATTTTTGAACTGTTGTATTTATTACTGATTTGTCATTGATGATCTGTTTACCGATCAGGTTCAATTTCACTGTGGCCAAATCAGTGTTAAATCTGCAACAGAACACCAGCAATAATGTAACTCAATTAGTGACTAATGAACACAAAGCCAGTGACTGGTGATCTATTACCACCATATGAGTTATTGTTACAACTTGCTCTTGAAACCACTGTCTACTTGCAAATACAGCCTTGTCAGATACTTTCCTTAGATCTGGTCTTATCACCTGGATGAGGAAAATTGCAACATACTTCAAATCTTCTTAGAACTGAAATGACCTTGACTATGTTCCCTGAAACTGTCCCATATTTAACAAGATAAAACCATTCCACTGTGACTGACAGTTAGATGAATTACTATGAGCTCTGGATATGTCCCTCCAGTCTACAAATCATTCTAAACCAAAGTCTTGTTTATAATGTTAATCACATTATATGGACATTTTTGACATTGCTATGAGATGCTCTCTACTTTGCACTGCCTAAGTCAATTTTCCTGGCAATCAGTAAGATAACACCTTTACTTGAGTGTATCAAACACATTGATGCATTACTAATTTACTATGGATTCAATTCTATGCAAAATTGAGATTAAAATCTTCCACACCAGACACTCTATTTAACAACATATTATTTGGCATTTCTTTATGGTTGCTTCAGAGTTGGATCACTTTTTGAGCTAGCACTCAAATCCAGGAGAAGTGTGCAGCAATACAATCAGCAATTACTGACTTGACTTCAATTATCAGTCATTAATTGTTAGTTGACAGGGTGCATAGCAATTAAGACAAATTATGATGTCAATATCTGCATTGTGCATATCAAGATGGAGTGCAGAAATGTCAGGAATGAATGAGCAACATAAGTGAACAAGGTTGTATTTGTATTATGGCTTAACATTGCTATGTAGAAAGCAGAAAGATCAGTCCAGATATGGCTGGCTGCTTCAAATGCCAGCATAAATAAAATATACAAGCAAGGTGAGGTGCAGTACTGACCTGGCAATGTGTTGTAGGAGGTGCAGTTTGTGGCCTGGTATGAAAGGCAGGACTGTGTGGCCATTTCAAGTTTAGAAACTGCTGACACAGCAGGGCAGCACAGCAAGAAAACAAAGCAGTTAGTAAGAGCATGGTAAGAGGTATGAGTGATGATTAGGCAAGGCATGATTAGTTTGCTAGCAGTTACAAGGAAGTTCTCTATACAAGCAAGGTCAAAGCAGCTGTTTGGTATGCATTGCTATACGCATAACCACATTATCAGTTTAACCATATTCACTCAAGATGCTAGTCCTCAACCAACTCTGTGATGTGATATGTCTCACCCAAAAGACTTCAATTGGCAGGCCTTGACTCCAACAATCTTTATTCTAGTTACATCTGACATGTTGATACAACAAGCAGTGAATGCACCTTGGTTTCATGCTAATCCATAAGGGGAATTATGGAATTTATTAATGGATAATTAGTGCCAGCCAAATGGCTTTCATGACATAGATTTCTGGGTGAGTGGGTGGGGGGGGGGGCAATATTACATGGCTTAGGCAGCATGATGCCAAATGCAGCCAAAATTTTCCTGTGATGCTATAGGGAAGGAATCAGTTTTGAATCCCATGTTATGATGATGTGGAGTATTAGTATCTTAGCTCCAGTACATCATCATATTATGACCAGAGACCCAAGTCTTGTATTGTATATCTTAGAACACTAGTACATTATGGAGGCTATCACAACTTTCTCTTTGGGCAACGAGACTTAATTGTGTGTCGCGCTATATAAGAATGGTGTATTGTTACCTACTTCAAATAATTGCAATTGAAGCATTGTTCTCTTTGAAACAATCCCTTAAGCCTAGTAGCTTACACAAACAAACAAACATCATGCAGTTAAACTTGTCACATCAGGGTAATGATTAATATTTCTCACTTGGTGAGGCAATCACTAAATGTTAATATCATTGTCAGTTTTCAGTGCATGATGGGCAAATAACAATCATGATTATTTCTGGTAATTCACATCAAATTAGCAACTGATGATGGCATGCATGCCTTACCTCTGCCACTGTGTGAGGTCTCTCTTGATCAGTTGAGTGGCTAGACATCTTGGACATTCTTGATGGCAGTCTAAACTCCTCCACATCTGGGGCTGTAACTGGCCTGGGTCTAATCACTCCTGCTTTTGTTTTCTTCAGTTCTGTAGTAGACTCACTAATGCTCTTGTGAAGTTCCTTATACTTCTTCTTATGAAATTTAACCTTCAATGAAAATCACAGAGTATTGTTATTTATTTACAAGAGAGAAAATGAAGTCAAGCCATCGTATGACATAAATTACAGTATTGTGGGTGGTACTCCAACAATAGCCATGTGAGAGCTGGAACAGAAGATGACATTAGTCCATGAATGCAGATGGTAAATGGTTTTAAAACTGCAGTCTCCACAGGATAAACAATTTATTTAAATTGGTGATTTGCCACTTCCTTATAACCTCCCACACAATAAACTAATAACTAAATTCTTACAGGTACTCAATGTATACACAAATTAAACACAAATGTGAAACTCTAAAATGCAAAGTCTGTTCTCTCCTCGCTGCCTTAGCCTTGAAATGGAATACTATCAGTATGTTGTTGAAATGAAATACTATCAGTATGTTGTTGAAATGGAAGACTATAAGTATGATTTTGAAATGGAATACTATAAGTATGTTGTTGAAATGGAATACTATATGTTGTTGAAATGGAATACTATCAGAATGTTGTTGAAATGGAATACAATAAGTATGTTGTTGAAATGGAATACAATAAGTATGTTGTTGAAATGGAATACAATAAGTATGTTGTTGAAATGGAATACTATAAGTATGTTGTTGAAATGGAAAACTATAAGGATTTTGTTGAAATGGAATACTATCAGTATGTTGTTGATATGGAATACTATCAGAATGTTGTTGAAATGGAATACAATAAGTATGCTGTTGAAATGGAATACTATAAGAATGTTGTTGAAATGGAAAACTATAAGGATGTTGTTGAAATGGAATACTATCAGTATGTTATTGAAATGGAATACTATAAGTTTGTTGTTGAAATGGAATACTATCAGTATGTTATTGACATGGAATACTATCAGT
>KN887352.1:31252-61826 GCA_000934455.1 Apostichopus parvimensis | reverse complement strand
TCATTTGCCAACTTGGCACAAAGTGCTGTATGTCCGGTGGACAGAGCGATGTATAT
Organism: Apostichopus parvimensis; assembly: GCA_000934455.1. NCBI lineage: Eukaryota > Metazoa > Echinodermata > Holothuroidea > Aspidochirotida > Stichopodidae > Apostichopus > Apostichopus parvimensis. The sequence goes on along the minus strand of KN887352.1, from coordinate 61,770 downwards.
GTGCAGCAGTTGTCTGATGATCGCTCAACGCGTGAAACTCTGAGTAACAACTACTAATGTTCCACTAGTCTCAACTAATTATCACCTTTACATTCTCTCATATACAGTCACATTGTCTACCAAGTGTTTCAGAGTCACTGCACATTAACTCACAGAGGAGTATTGGTGCACCAACAGAAAACGGACCGCAATATTTCATAAACAAATTTTAATGAAAAATATTTCGAATGTCCTAAAAATACCGAGAATCTATATTTAGCATGCATAGATTATTTTCACCCACACTTTGCAAATGTACCGGTATCTTCTGACCTCCGTTATTGCTTATTCTTTTAGACTTCAGAAAACTGATCAATAGTAAATGATAATCGCCACTTTATGAAATAATTTCCTCCGCTATTTTCATTCTCCAAACGAAATGGATTGATTTATTATCCACAGATTTCTAGTTCACTTCAGATCAGGGTCCTATCTCGGTTCTCCAACAACTTCCCGCCGGTGATTTGTGTTTTTTAAATGAACACAAGGGGAAACTATTTAATACGTTTTTCTGCCGTTATGAGCGGATGCTCTACCATACAGTATAATATTACTTACACATGTGACAACAGCCCAACGATGTTTACCCTTGCAAACAAACCGATAGATGCAGTAGTACGGAAGCAGGTCGTAATTCCAGGCTACACTATGTCACTATACTAGGTCACTATATCAAAGCACACATGTTTTGACTAAAAGTACAAAATAATCCAAGCATTAAAGTGAAGAAGTGCTGAAAATAGAGAACAAAAGAGGAAAGCTTCCAAAAGTTATGTGCATTTCATATCGCTTGTTAAAACTGCAGCATTTTGCGTTGCGTTGTCTATACGTGATTCTCAACCGATCCATCAATATGGACATCATTCTTTCAGCCTAGTTTATATTTCGATTGATTACAACATTTGGTCATTCTTGATCATCGAATTCTAACAGTTTACTTCAACAGGGCAAGAGAACATGTTTTTTATGTCCTATTTATTTTATGTTTTTCCTTTCGTAAATCTTTAAAATCTTTGCCTAATTTCATTGTACCTGGTACGAGTTTGGTATATAGCCTAACTTTGAAGAGTAATTGTTTCCCAATGACCATACCTGTTCAGATTGCACTATAGGTGCAATATGCCGCTTGTTTTTATCCATTGTTGGTTTTCAAGAATAGATGCACTTTAAGTTTTCATGCTGAGAGGACTAGAAATGTCTCAGGAAGCTTGGTATTACTGTCCAAGGGCGAGGTGGATGTTAAAAACATTCTCTCCGTCAACCAATTGCTTCAATCCTTGACAACATAGCATAAAAACGTGTCAAAGGAGTGATTAAATAGTGCATTAACAAGTATATTTCCTCTTTTTTTTCAACTACATTTTTCCGAGTTAAGCAATGAGCTGATTGGTTCTTCAGTTCAACGTGTAGTTGCTATCAGGGCTGAGGAGGGTATAAAAGGAAATCCTCCTCCTATGACGAACAATAGATCAACCAAAGATGACGTCACAGACGTTACAGATTTGCTCAAGTATTTTGCTTCTAATAAGAAAAATAATTTCTTCCAATTGGAATCATATGTTGTAGTTGTTTACTATGCGCTTACCACTCTGTGTAGGGTTGGGGAGTTTGACACGCCGCGTAGGGTTGGGCGTTTGTCACCTCGCGTAGGGTTGGAAGTTTGGCACCCCGCGTGGGGCTGGGAGTTTGACACCCTGCGTGGGGTTGGAAGTTTGACACCCCGCGTGGGGTTGGAAGTTTGGCTTTAGTTCTCCATAAACATCGTTGTCAAACTAGCATCTGAGATTTTCATCTTGAAATCCCTCTACGGGTTTTGAAAGATGTCGATTTGCTAGACTGTTAAATGAATACTTTTGCAGTGTTCAGACAGACCTATTTTTGCGGGATTAAAGAAAACTCTTAATAAGCACTTCCTGATTAATTTAATTATTAATTACATTTCAAATATTTGCATGAAAAGTAACTCCTTGGGTCTATCTTATCGGAAACTAGATGTCCTTTTCCACCTATTTCTGTTCACACTTAACTACGACATATAAACATGCAACATGATATTAACGCATCAATTGGCGTTTAACAGTTACTGGTAAATGAACCAAACTGCGTATGTATTCGGGGGGGTCTTTACCTCACCCCTCCCCTACCTTGACACTCGGTTGACACAGAAACAGACAGCATATTATATCGACCATGCGTCTGTACTTCTTACAAACGGGCGTTGTTAGACCTTTATTTAGGGGGCTCAAAGCTTTTCGAGGGGACAGACATAATCTATCTATTTTTGAAAAACATAATTTTATCTAAACATTTGGGGTGAGCAGACCACTGTTGGGGCCTAGGTCGTCCCAGCCCACAGCACCACCTTGGCTGCGCCACTACTAACACAGAGTTATGATTTTATTAATACAAATCATATCTATATCAGGATGGGCTTTGTGTGAAATGAAATTGCGTCACGGACGAACACAACATTGTCACGAATAGACAAACCGTACCGTAAAGCACGAAATTTAGGTAGCAGTACAGTATCAAGAAAACCGATCGATGCGGTACCATTGATATACACATGCAGTGTGTGTACATACGCTATATTTTAATATGTGCAGTATATATACTTGCATACGTGGGTAGTATGTATATACGCGTATTGATCATACTCATATACAAATAGATAAATGGGTAATCATTACACCTATATAAATTTGACAAACGTTCTTACCCGTGTTAAACGACATACTTAGTTGTGGACCACAACCATGAATAAAGTTACAAAAACGAGTGAACTAATTAACCTTCTTGATACAATCCTATGCCAGAATGATCTAGCAAAAGGCTCACTTAACTGTTGCCATGGTAAATATACACATGCGTATATCAGTACGGTTAATACCTTAACAAATAATGTTCAGTTTTGGTGGGTCGGTGTCTGCTGCTTGTGGATAAACTTGAAAGTTGCTGCTCAATGACAAAGCGGCAATTTGAGCATAAATTAGAATACAAGAAATTTGGAATATACGAAGAACTGGTCGTACCACCCCTAATCATGATTTGGCAAAGTACACCAATGAATTAATAGCCCGGTTATTAAGAACAAAAACAACAGGTGGTTCAGTAACCAAATGATAATTTATGCCATCACATATCAACGCCGGGAAGGATTTTAAGAGGCTGTATCATGAAATTTTGAAGATCTACTTTCTTCGCAACTTGCAGATTAAAAACAAATAACAACTATTTTATGTAGACTGTTTTGTTCGGTTTACTTCCGCCGCTAGGAATTACTTTTATCGGGGTATAGAGTGGGTCGGTAGGTAGGGCTAGTATAAGGGGGGGGGGGTAATAGTAGATGCTACTATGAATCCCGCAGACCAATCATATGCCTATGATTATAACAATCTCCACTTCAGATCACTAATACTGATATTTACACTGTATCAGTGTAACTTCCCAGCAATGTCTCATAGTAGAGTAATTATCTGCTTCAACAGAGAAATAATATTCCTCTCCTTTGTAGGAAGAACTTCCGGATACAGAAAACTCAAAGAACAAACCAAAGCGTCTAGCACCTTATAGGCTTCCGTGAAACACACAGTTTTTTTATTCGATATTTATAAACAATTCGTAGCGATCAAATTAAACGACCGGCTGAAAGAGTTTATTCTGCTCTACATTAAACTAAAACTGTTTATTTATTATATTATCAACGGTACATAATTATTTTTGTTACAAAAGTTTGTAAATCAGCCATGGAGAATCGTTCACAACTAATTCATGACAAGCATATTGTTTTAAGCCTTCTGTGAAGGTTGCTGGTGGGAGGATATTAGGAAAAGAAGTCAATCGGCACCAGAAATTTTATTAAAACAACCTTCTGTTTCCAGTTCTGAGAAATATATATCGCTATATATCCGCAAAACTTGATAAAACCATGATGAATCATTCAAAACTTACCGTATATGGGCTCTTTAGGCCTATATCAACCAAAAACGTACATTTTAGGACTAATTTGCCATATTTTTTCTTAAAACATCGTTATCGAAGATGATTAGTAAAAATAAAATAACTTGTTTGATTAACACGTGATACATGTATATCACGTTTCATACAATAGGTTTTTTGTCATTTATCTTTGAAATCGCAAAAATAAGATATTAAGTAGTAAATAACATGTTACATGTGAATGCATGTAACTCTACAAGAACAAAAATAATACCCTAATAATAAAATAACCAATAACTAATGATTTTTTTTTTAAATGCTTGTTACTTTTCTGGAAAACTTTAACCTTTATCACAAAGTTAGAATGACAATAACGTGAAGTATTGCCAAAGGAGAGCAAACAGAGTAAAACTGAGCTAACTCTGGTTCAAGTAAACACAGGTTGCACATTGGCTCCGAAAGTTAGATATATATGTACGGTTTTGGAACGTAATAAATAGTGTGGCGCAGTTTTAGTTCTCTTATCAATGAAACACATGATATTTATCCGTTAGTGTCACTCTTGTAGAAACCAGGCAATCTGGAAGTTTGTGCTTGACGGAAAATATTAATATCAATTTGGGATAAATAACCGGCTTATTATGCTTTGGATGAAAATATAAATGGTCAGGTACATAACATATTACTCTGTGCTTAACATATTCATATTATGACTCGTAATAATAATTTGTACACATATAGGCTATGTGGGTATATATACTGGCTCTGCGTATAGTAGTATGACATTGTAAACTCAAGCACCACATCCAAGTGTTGATCTAATATACCTTCCACCCTCGTAGATGATTACCGGTAATGGGACTCATTGCAATGTTAGATCGATAACCGAAAGGGTCTAGGGAACGAGTTGGCCTGTTTTCTTTCACTTTTCGATACGGTTGCTTGTTCCTGTTTCTTCTGTGGTTGGAGCATGTAAGCAAAGACTCACTGGGTTCAGAGGAAAGTTTTTACCTGCAATTTACTTTTTCTTGATGCACAAACAGCTGACAGTTTTCCAAATTTAGCACTTTCCTGCGGGAAGGAGTGGAGTGGGGTGTGGGGGTGGGGGTGAAAAATATAATGACTCCCGGCTCACATGTCTGAATCGAATCCACTCAACTACTATGATGGGGCTAGGTAGATATGCACCGACAGTTGTAAATCCAGCCTGCATGCACAATTTCCCGAGTCATAAGTTGAATCGGGGACACGCTTTCTGGTCACTTCGCCCAACAACCATTTCGCCCAAATGCCATTTCGCCCAACTAGCATGGTCATTTCGCCCAACCAGCATGGTATTTCGCCCAACCAGCATGGTCATTTCGCCCAACCTTGTTGGTCATTTCGCCCAACCATTTTTTGTATTCATATTCAGTCAGAATAATATCACTTTTTCTATTTCACTAGTTCAATTTGATTTATTTTGGGTTATATAACTTCGTGGTAGGTAAATAAAGTGATGTCCGTTCGATATCGATCGGAGTCTGAGCAGTTATTTCGGGTATAATGGGAGGATTACACTACTTTAGGCGGTTACGCATACAATGGAAGTTATATTATTATACAATTAAAGGGGAATCGATGTGGAATAATATCCCTTTTTCTATTTCACTAAGTTCAATTTGATTTATTTTGGGTTATACTATTATTACACTACTTTAGGCGGTTACGCATACAATGGGAGGCCTATTGTTCGTGGTTTATTAATCCACAGCTATTGTTCTGCTTGATGACTTCGGTCAAGCGTTTATCAAGTCCGCCAGGCATTAATTAAGGGTATTGTTCACAGCAGTTATGTGTTTATTTCTACATATTTCTACATAGTGTTAATCTAATGTTATACAAACAAAGGGGAATCGGTCTCCATAAAAACCTATCAAACCTAACCCCTAAAACACTGTTCCATCATACCGACTAACAATTCCCGAACGTTTCCTTATTAAATTGAAAAAAAAATAAAAAAATAAAACCCGTCCGTTATATTGAAGTATAATATTTAATAAATGTAACCACTGTATCAATGTAACCACGTATGTAGTCACATATGTAATCAATGTAACCACGACTTCAATTTTCCTTAATATTCGGTTCGTATCCCGTAACGTTAACAATTCCCGAACGTTTCCTTACTAATGTTATACAAACAAAGGGGAATCGGTCTCCATAAAAACCTATCAAACCTAACCCCTAAAACACTGATCCATCCTATACCGACTGTAACCACGACTTCAAGTTTCCTTAATATTCGGTTCGTATACCGTAACGTTAACAATTCCCGAACGTTTCCTTATTAAATTGACCAATATTGAAGTATAATATTATTTTAATCAATCTTGGTCGAAATGACCAGCAAGGTTGGGCGAAATGACCATGCTGGTTTGGGCGAAATGACCAACAAGGTTGGGCGAAATGGTAAGGTTGGGCGAAATGGCAGTTGGGAGAAATGGTTGTTGGGCGAAGTGAACATCTTCCGAGGACACGACGTTACAAATTATACACGGAGCTCGTAAAAGTATATCATAGCATGCATGGACACGTGGGTATGAAGTGTCAAATTTGAAGATAGACAAAGCTCACTTTTTATACGAATGAAAGGTAAGAGGCAAAGTAGTGACCATATTCTCGAATAACTGAAACAGTTAAACTAATGTAAATTTACCTTTTGAAAATAATCTGACATTGTTGAGGTTTCTCGCAAAAGTCTCGGTTGACTGAAATCGGACGATCATCGCTCACTTCTAATCAATTCCAAACCATTGGTCGGGTGGTTTGGTGGTGGGGTGGGGTAACAAAAATCATTAAAAACTGAACTCAGCACAAGTGGTTCGTGGATTATGTCGTATTTAGACTTACTGAAGTTTTCAGACTTATATGTAAAAAGAAAATTTAACTTGTGATAATTCCCAAATGGATGAAAATATTTCTTAGCTGTTTAGATAATTTGATTATTCGTCATTTAGACCAAGGATGATAATTTGCTCTGTGGCTCCTTTTAATAAGTACTGTATTCCACATTCTTTCACTAAGGGGGGGGGGGTGTTGTTGTTGTTATTTATTTTAAAAGCTTGTTTACAACTAAAGTGTTTAACATAAAAGCCGATACCTTGCGAGTATAGAACTTATGAAACACAAGTTAAATATAAAATTGTATAGTACTGTCCATGGTAATCATGAGAGACTCTAGTACCGCATAGAGTTCCTTTAGTATAAAGGAACTCTAAGAACTCTAGTACCGCACAGAGCCGTATAGGCTCTGTTACCGCATACTTCATAGCGCCCTCTATTCACTTTCTGTGAAACGCAACTATTTGTTCTTTCAAGTACCATCACGACAAACTGAATCAATCGGTCGACACCTGGAACTGGAAGTTTGATGTAACACAGCGAACTTCTTTCAAGTTCCCATATTACCGTTTCCAACAATAAAACTGTTGGTATACTATCGTATGCACGCGTCACTGACACATTATAACATTAAGCATTGAATAATACATGGAAGTGTTACCGTGTAACACCTACCTGATTACACACAACAACCTTTCTCTACCCATAGCACGCTATTGTATACGTTATATTACTACCTTCCAAAAACTTCACCGGAGATAAATAGCAGAGCGGAATTATGCAGGTATGCATTGAACGGAATATTTGAAAGCTGCAATCCTTTATTTATATTGGTTACAACAGTAGGCCTATATTGATATGCTCATACTTATATATGCCAGTGCCAGTGCGGTGCGGTTGTCCACACTTTTTGAGTCACTTTTCACACCTGACTGGATCGGGTTTTGTGAACAGCACAGGGTTATTGCAGAGACGGACAATCGTTCAAATCTATTGTCATGTTAATTTAGTCTGCTTGTAACTCGATAGCGCCAGGCAAACAACATCGATTACTGAACTGGTCTCATCTATTATAGTGATAGGTATCACCGATTTGTAGACTAGGGATTGTTCAATATCAACCCTTCCTATCGATGATAACTGTAATCCGCTATTTCTTTATATGACATCATAGCAGGGCTGTATTGACGACGTAATCTATATATGGTGTGGATTAAACGTGGTCTTAGGTGTAGGGAACAGAGCAACACAAACAGTGTTCTTGGACCATTCGCGAGTGAACTGGGTATTTCCTTCTCTGGTTGTAAATAGGACTATAGTTGGCCGGCCAGAGATCTGCCACACAAACAGTGTGTATATTGTGCCATCATGCTCTACGATGATGTTTATGAAGACGACAAAGAAATCCGTAAGTATAACAAGGTGTTTCAAATTCAAATATGACTTTGTTTGGTCATCGATTGTCACCATAAAGTAGTTAAGGTTCCATCGTATTAGACCATGGCTGTTGCAGCCTTCAGCCCGGTTGATATTGTTGGCAGGGGCGCTACCACGTACACATAAGAGGACTTCTCCTCTCACCCCCCCCCCCCCCCCCCTATCGCTAAAACAACACAACATCAGAGTGTTAGTCCTCCAACTGACATAGAATATCACAAAGAAATTTGCGGTACATATAGGCCTATGTAACATGTATCTGCGGTACAGTACATAATATAGGCTATGCCTATGTAACATGTATCTGCGGTACAGGCTAACCAGGCGAAAAATCTTCAATATCGTTTCAAAACTTGCATAACATAGTACCGTTTTCATTATGAGCAGCGTCCACTTTACCGAAATTTCTCAAAGGGGCGTGGACACCCTCGCCTGGACGACTTTACATCTTAGTCCCCCCCCCCCCCCCCCGTTCAAAACAAGGTGGGCTAAGTGTTATTATTATTATTTTTATTCTGTTGGACTTACTTGAGCATGTATATAAATTTGTGAACCAAATACATTGGTACAATACCAGCTCCGCAGTTTGTTTCCGTGTTAAAATGATCATTTTATTTGCGAAATAATCAGTGTTGAACGCGCTATTTTTATTATTATTTATAACGTTATATTTATAACGTACTATTTTTATTATTTTATATTTTTTATTATTTTTATTTATTTATTTATTATTTTCATTATTATTTATTTATTTATTATTACCCATAGCCTACATGAACTCCACCTCGTCTAACAATTGCTATTGTTTTGTTTTTCTATATGACCTTGAAACATAATACAACTGTTTCAAGCGATGCAGGTGCGTATATAGCAAACCTTTGTGGTGTGAGGGGGCAAACCAAATATTGGAGTCACTCCCAAGCGGGAAATAAACTTTTAGACGTCAAGGGGGTGCATTGGGAGGCATATTTAGACTATGAATTAGGTCTATATTTAGGTCTATAATCGCAAGGTTGTTCTAATAATTCCCATTGAATTTTGACTAGCTATGCATCGTTTCAAAAAATAAACCAACAAAGCTGCAACTTGTGTTATAATGATAACTTTAGACTGCTATTAACTAGGAGTGCAGGGCCCTCAGAAGCTGCAACACGTATCTCTGCAATGTATATCGGGCCCTATAGTGGGGTCCAGTGGGCGCAGCCCCCGAAGCTCATATATCGTTTGCAGATATTACTTGTTCTCAATTTCTATGATATTTATTTCAAAGCCTTGTTTGGTTTTGAGATATTTCTTGTCCTCCCTTAGCGACTTTAAAGCGTATTTGGTTTAATTCTGTGGAAGGTATTCCAAACCCGGAAGCTGTAGATATTCCAATTTCATTAGAACATATTTCAATGATACCGTGGGGGTCCATTTGTTAAGCCTAATATCACCCAAATAAAGGACGACAAGGTTTCTCTTACAGCGGTCAACACGGGGGGGGGGGTGATATTGGGAGCTAGCATCATGATTGGGGAATCCACAGCCCCCCTGGTGCCTCCTATGACTATCACTAACACCTTCCTTGTTAAATTTAACTTGTTTTCATCGATAATTTACACTGATATGAGAGACGAAGAAAATAAATCCAAGACAAATCAATTGGAAGTAACATTCGATTTTCTTGGAGCGCTCGAAGCGATCGGAATGATACAAATGAGACTATCAAGATGACAATAAGCCTTAAAATAATTAGTTTACGTGACGTCGTACTTTTACTACACATTTCATTATCTTTTTAGTTAATCAAGATGAACAAGAACTGCACGAAACATCGCGCAATGGGGACCTGAACATGGTGAAAGAGTTAATACGGAACAAAATCAATGTCAACGCACTGGACGAGGTAAGCTTCACAGAATGCTGGAAAGTATCTATAATCAACTGAAAATTATGATGTGATAAAGCGTTGTCGAACCTTATTACTTTTCAACATGTACTACATTATATATTATACTGCTTTGTTCGTTATACTTTTAAAACTGGTTATGAAAACCTCTCTCCTTTCTCCAAATTTGTCACAGAAATTACGGTCTCCATTACATTTAGCCGCTGGGCAGGGTCATGTTGACGTCATCAAAACATTACTGTCAGCTGGTGCCAAAATTGAAGTTGGTGATATAGTAAGTAAACCATTATCCATAATTAACGATCTTCTTCATTAAAAACTTTGCTTCTGTTTTAGCCACCTCTAAATGATAAACGTGACTTCTGTATCAAATGTAAATAATATATAGTATAACTATTACTAACTTGATAACCCTGTATACTTACTCCCTTGACCGGTCACAGACCAGACCAATTTGTTGTTTGTATTTACCATACAGTGTTTTAGTCAGAAGCTAAACATACTAATGTAATTTATCTTTCACAGTATGGAATGAATGCTTTACTGTGGGCTGCATGGTTTGGTAAAGTAGAAGTCATGAAAGAACTGCTGCAAGCAGGAGCTGACTCTTCCGTTGTCAATAAGGTATGATAAAAACATTCATATTTGCGTTTATAAAGCGATACCATCAACGAACAAATGATTGTGAAGCTGACAGGTGCGAAATATGTTTACATTTTTATGTGTTGTAATTGTCTTTCAGATTTGAAGGTGTCTTCATCCTATCTCACCTCCCCTCCCCACCAAGTATGCACTTCTTAATTGTCATTGCCTTATGTTGTTCCTGGTTTTCTAAACACATGCTCCATGATTATAGGCCTGACTTTATTCATCTTGTATACGTATCATTACTCAGCGAGATGAAAGTAGTGCCAAGATTTAGTATTGTGAGGTGCTGGAATTAGTCAAGTGAGACCGCGAGAAGTACCGACCGACAGACTTGACAAAATATGGCCTAATAAAATTATTACATAAATTAATGCACAATATCCGTCAGAGAATCTTAGGTACATTATAATAAGACATTTACTTATGTAACTAAAATATTGCAAATTATTTAAAACAATTAAAGGCAATTATGTATTTGTGGTTATCATGTATACATTTTATTGCTGAATATACAATATATAAATATACTAATATTTATATATATACCATGAGAATAACCTAATGTCTCAGGCGTCGTTTTCCCTATTTGGTATAGGAAAGCGTTATAGAATATTACTTAGATGTACACTGAAATGTTTACATACTTCACATTTGGAGATAATCGTGTATGATTACATATAACAGCAAGGCCTAACGATCGTCCACTGTGCTGCTACTCGGGGCCACATGGATGTACTGCAATACCTAGTAAGAGAAGTCTTCAAAGAAGAGGGCTTTGATGATGAAGACACTTTCCTTGATTCCGTGGGTGGCAAGGTATGAATATTCATAGCTTTATTATTTGTGCCTCATAATATCTTGTTTACCTTTGGTATGAAGTAAAATATGACGTTAATATTTGATATGAACGTTTCAAAATAAAAACAAAGGAGTTCAATTTAGTGCAAGTCAGATAAAACTAATTACTTGATCTTCTTATGGTATTAATTTTGTTGTTGTTGATATATGCAATTATGGTTTAAGAAGAGTTAGACCAGTACTTAGAATTAAACAAAAACAATTGCGATTCACCGGCGGCAAAGAAATACTAAACTCAGGAAAAACCATTCTGTATTCATCTTCTTTCTTTTCAAAAAGTCATAAAATCGAATTGCTTTTCTTCTTCATAGGATATTTTGGCTATGAAGTATTGGTTTTGGCTATTTCAATACGAATAAGTAAAATACTACATTCGTATATATCTAAACGTCGCTTGAATAAAATGTTCATCAACCTTTCCTATGCTAATCCATTTAAATTACTAAATTGTTTGGAAATTTTCACGATCTTTCTTTTCTCACTAACATGATTGTGTTCACTAACATCACTTTCTACACCCCTTTCCCACTCTCCTTGCCAATCACATTACACACTTTAATCAGGTATCCGATATCCTTGGAGGAGCTGGGATGTTCATGAATTTAGGAAAGAAATTCGGCAGTAACCAAAACACATTTTTCAAGGAAAAAGTAAGACCAGACTCATCCAAATTAGAAACCAAAGCAGGAAAGGTAAGTTAATTCTTGGTATGTAACAGTGATTATTCAAATACATAAAGTAAAGCAACTTGGCTCTAAGCTGTAGGTTTATCTATACTATCTTTGAAATATAAATGCGTTGATACGTATATATATAGCAGCAAACATACACACATACAATTAGACATATACATTACAGTGAGCAGTCTTCTATGTCTGTCCAATTACCAACGAACCTGAGAAGAATTCAGCTTTAGTGGCTGTTCACTGAAACAAACTTCGATACAATTTTCTTAACTATCCAGTGACTCCCGTGTTCACTTTCCTCCAAACAAAATGGATTCCTATAACAGTTGTTCCAAGCTTCTTATGCATATGTTAACAAGTTGATGTATTTAAATGGAAGAATCTTTGAAGGTCTCTAGATGGTCTATGCAGTAAATTAGTGTAATCGGGTTCACCAATTATGTTAAGAGTATTATGAATAATCACTCTGAAAGATATACTTATTCTATATGTCAATTGAAGGAACCTTTAAAGATTAAACTTTCCCATCGTCGGTTTCATCCTTCCTCCTCCTCCTCCTCCTCCTCCTCCTCTTCCTCCTCCTCTTCCTCCCGACTCTAAAGTTGTTGATAATCTCTCTATATTGGATACCGAATGACCTGTGTGATTATTACCGACGCTGTTTTTTTTTACCATCAACAAACTTTGTCCTTTTCTGTTCATTATTCTCTTCGTGTCTTCTCCTCAAATTTCTTTCTTTTGTCTCTGTCATCTCTATTTTAATTGAAAATGTTTGTAACAAGTCGTCAGAGAGTGAATTTTCTTTGGATTTGGCGATGAGGAAAATAAGCACGGCATTGTTTACCAGTTTATCTTCCCTGGTTGACGAGGAACCAGAGATGCATGAAGCGAGCAAAGAGGATATAAGCGAAGAGCCGCGAGAGAACATACGCGTACGACCAGAATATTCACACTTTGAAACCAGAACGAATCCCGAGGTATTTAACTGATTGATGATTTAGGGAATTTATCTCAATACAGTATAGTGGACGGAGACGGTTATGTGGGTCTGTAATGTTTCTGGAACGGAGTTGGTGGGTGCATATATAGGTTTGTGTCAAGCATGAAAACATGAATGTTTTAACTTATAAAAGCACTGCATTATACGTCTGATGTATCTGGTGTAGTTTTGTGTGTGTTGTCTTATGTAAGAACTCATTAGTTATTGTCAATATGGGCTGAGATTAAAATGAAACAAAAAGAAAAAACGAAAGAGACGGGTGGGGGGAGGGGGGGGGTACTTGAAGGTATAACGGAGAAAAGTGTTTAGGCTACCTTTCAACTATATCATGAGTTTGTTGTTATGTTGATAGGAATGTTATGGTGAATTCAGTCGCACAACATTAGTACTCGAGTCTAGTATGGTTTACTTGCTGGTACCTTCAAATTGATTCTTCCATAAACCACTCGCTTTGGATATAACGAGGAATTTCTAGTCTGAATAGCTGAATTCGTAGAACCAATTATACACAATTATATTTGCTTGTGTCTAAATCGGCCTGTGTGTTTTGGTTGTCATTGGTTTCCAGATTGACATTTGATGCATATGACGTCATTAGGACCTTATCGTGTTTACTGTGGTCGCTTAAACATTGGAACAATATTGCTAGGTGGTCCAAGTTTGAAGAGTTACAAGATGTAGCGACCATGAAGTACTCTTTAGATCATACAGAAAATTCAGTTATGGCTTGATATTGCTAGAATGTGTATTAGAACAATCAAACCGATGTCAAAAATCACTGCAATTGTTACTTAGAATATTTCATTTTCTAATGTATGGGAACATATCACAGTTATATGAGCATATTGGCTCACGTGATAAGTGTTTCTCCTAAAGTTTCAAACTACTTTATTTTAACGGTTTCAGTAAGCCTTTGTTTTAATGTACAAACATCGGAAATTTGCGATTTGGGGTTATCTGGTACCACTTTAGCTTATTGATAAATGGATAATGGTGAAATGTGGCAATTTTTAATTCTTATAAGGCGAGGCAGTACCAGTGAACCCTTTAAAGAGATGATATCTAAGTATAATGACTGTCGTTAATCATTTTGTTTAATTAGCAACATAGCCGTATTCTGGATCAAACACAGGAAGAACAGAAAGAAGCAGATGTAGAACTATTTGATAGGGTATGACGTCATCATCAGTACTTCAAACCTGAACTAACCTTATATTTATAACCTATACGCATTGCTTAATTTACACAGAGGCTTAATGAAACAGCATATATATCAGAATTCTAATTTTTAAACATATCGTGACAATAAAAAAGCAAATGAATCTATTTCTAGAGGTAGAAAGGCTTAGTGGAGATCTGTTCCGATTGGGTTTCTTGATCTCCTAATAGGCGATGGGATTGTTGCTCTTTGTGGAAGAAATAACTCATTTCCTCATCTTAGTCAAGGTTTCAGACTCTAAAAACAAAAGGAATGTTCTAGCTTTTAAGTTTCTAAAATGCAAACTTTTTAATCCTTGTTAATGTTTTCCATTCATTTTGCTGAAGTAAAATGTTTGAATCCTTAGAAATCGGCAACAAAGAAATTTTAGTTATAAAATCCATGGACTATGCTATGGGAATACTTCAACGCGCGGTAATAAAGACATAAAGTCATGTTGTTATACTGCTAATAGGGGAGATTGGTACATATGCTGTTTCATATCATAGTAAACAATTCCCGCCACTTACCCCGTCAGGCACACATAATGCAACAGGTATACCTGCACATGTACGATACGTAGTGACGCTAGACTTTCGCATATTTCTTTTCTGAACAATTATCGAGTTAATTATTATCACTTCTACGCACAATGCGTAAAAGAAGATGGAATTAATTTTTCGAAAGAAATTCCTTAGATATTGGTGTTTCTTCGTTCTGTCTGTCGGATTTACATGTTAAGTGTTATTGATAATTGCTTAATCCTTTGCATCAATGCTCTTGTTCTGCTGTATATGTTTGTTTTCTTTTCTCCCTCTCTCCACCTCTTTCTCTCTTTTCCTCTTTTCGTCACGTGCTTATCATTTATCCATCCCAAACAACTCCACGGTCTCACTAATCGGATAAATTATATTATATCTGTGTTTGAACGATAATAGCAATGACATGAGAGTAAGCAATTTACTTGGTTGTGTTCCTCCTTATTATTCCAATGAAGTTATCTCCCCACCCTACCCACAATCTTTTACCTTCTCTTCAAAACTTAAAACAGTAGTTATAGTTATTTCTGTATCCAACGCTTAAAGTGTAAAATGGAAACTGTTCACGTGATTAGGATGTGACATGTTCACTTTGTTGGTATCTTACAATATTATACTGCATTGATTGAGTGTACTATAGAGTGTACTGTAGCCTATTGAGTGTACAATAGCCTATACAGTGATAATTTAAGTGAGGATATTATGACACTGGTAACCAGCTAACAATCCATGAAACCAGTATCCCATGGTGCACCAGGACAATTGGACGATATTTTGGAAAATATTAAGCGATATAAGTCCCTATCGCAATCAATCGTTGATATCTTTTTTTGTTGCCTATATCTACCAGCAAATGTATACTGGGAACTGCAAAACAAATATGAATAACCTAGTGACGTGCATACACGCATACTAGTATATGAAGATCATAAACAGTAGGATGAAGGGATTCTTAGTGATCCTTAGTGAAATAAAGTCGTTTGGAGATTCCGAAGTCGTAATATGCAGGCAATATTCGCTAATAAGTAAAAAGAAATAGAAATGGAATGAGCGATATAGTCTTGCAGTTTTTGATCAATTACAAGTATGTTGTATAAAGTGTTACACAATGGTCACGGTAACAGTTATTTATGTATAAGAGAATCGTTAGGTATTATGTTGAAACTTGAGTAAACTAAATGTATATGGAATTTTGTCGGTTATGACATCATAGAAAGCTATACATGTGTTACAACGTCATATTAAGTCTTAACCTATAAGAAGAAGCATATTCTCCATTTCTATGGTCTTTACTGATATTTGTTTTCTTGAGACGATTAGTTGGAATTATACAATAAATGGTCCCTTTGCTTTGCTTTGATTTGTTTTTCTTATATAAATGTACACAACTGAAGTGTTCGGCCTAAAGTGAACTTTAATGTCTTGTAAGTAAGTTTTGTATTGCTCAACAGATGAAGAAATATGTGTTATAAATGTTGCAGACCTAGTTTCAATTTCATCTGTCCAAATCTACAATAATTGCTTGCTTTTCATATGATTGGATTGAACAAATCAGATTAATGTCAGGATGTAAAGATGCAATAGCTATTACTTATAAGCTGTCCTATTTCGGTTGTTCTCTTCCCAGCGACATGTCAGACCAGTTTCTCTTTCAAAAACTGTCAGGTTTTAAGGGTTGTGGGTTGTATTTTTACACTGATAATTACTAGTACTCCACCGATAATATCGATGTTTTTTCCAGAGGGTAATTAATTATTTTATTTTATTAATTACGTGTTTGTATATTTTATCGTCGAGGCTAATGCGTTGTATGTTTGCTTTGTATAACCCTGTCTATATACTATCCTCGTCTTCTTTCTTTGGCTATGTTACATATCAATGTCAGTTTATACTAACATGGTATTTCACTGCGTTTATCTGAAGTACTACATTATTTCTGCTCGCATGTATACTCTGTAACAACCACACAGTGCAACTTAATGCTTATAACTTCACTAACATCAGTGATATTGAAATGAGAATCTGTTTTAACCGCACAGTGTTCTTAATGCTTATAACTTCACTAACGTCAGTGATATGGAACTGTTAGTCTGGTCTAACCGCATAATATTCGTAATCAAGGGCGTAGGAACCGGTGGGGCTGGGGGGCGCCAGCCCCCCCCCCCAGTGAAAAATATGGTGGGGCGGAAGTATCATTCCGCCCCCCCCCCCCCCGCTCCGCAAGTCAGAAAACCCCTTTTTCATTTCCAAATGAGAAAAAAATCTCATTTGGAGCACCAAATTGCATCTAAGGCCAGGTGAAAATGCAAAATTATTTACAAAATGGAGTGGGTGTTGAAGTGTGCTATATTGCACCAAATTGCATCTGAGGCCAACTGGAAATGCAAAAAAGACCCCTCCCCCAGGCCGGCCATCAGTCTTCAGCCCCCCCACTCAAAAGTACTTTCCTACGCCACTGTTCGTAATGCCTATAACTGCACTAACGTCAGGGATATGAGACGATACTTTGTTATAACAACACTGTGTTCTTAATGCTTATAACTGCACTAACGTCAGTAAAATAAAATCGATACCTTAATTGTAGTATTTATGGTAAATTTGAGACTTACTTCACAAACGTCGTTTTTCGAATGTAGAAACAAGCTCATTTATTCAATGAGATCTAATATTTATCTCTTGGTGACAAATTACAGTTGATACTGAGTAATACAAATGCACCATATTTAAAAAAAAAATAGTTCAGTCTACGTTAAAGTCAGTGTAAAAGTTAGTTGCAAGTGCTTGATGGAATACTTACTACATGTTTTTGGAATGACTGGCCATATGCCCCTGTGACCTCAGAGTTTGAACATATTACAAAACAGTTTCGCATTCTAGATTACCAAAATTGTCTCTAACGCTCCACTGGTTATTTGCAGGAAATTAAAAATAATACTTGCTATTTATTCAATGGTTAAAAATGTCAAACTAACATTAAAATGTATTCTGTCAATTAGATTGGAAGCGTCGGTAAGTTTTATCACTTCTTTGTTGCTTCCCATTAATAAATTGATGTGATTTTATTTTAGGGCATTGTTTGTGACTTAATGAGCAATGTTTATATTTTGATTATTATGTTAGGTTACTGTTTCCAAGTACTTCTAATCGAGTCTCATGCAATAATCTCGTATACGTAATCTGACATGAAACATGAAGCAATATAATAAAACAAATTCCCACGTTAAAGAGATATTAGATGGTCAAAATTAATTGCTTCGAATCATTGCAGTAAAAGAAGGTTGCAGTAAAAGAAGGTTGGCACGAGTAAATGAAAAACACATCATATTCTATCCTCATAAAGATATGAAAAATGAATCTTGGTTAAATTTCATCGAATATAGTCTGTCAACAGCACAATGATTGACACCATCATCTCAAATGATATGAAAGTTCCTGTTTCCTGTATAATCTGTATAATTTTCAAACCATTCATTGGCTGAGAAAATATCATATTACATGGCCTGCAGTTGTATAATCCTTCTAACTTCATAGCATCATAAGAAGAAATTTGTCAATAATATTATGCTCATAGTGTTAATGATTTAGATTAATATTGTGAATCAATTATCAAAATATAAATAAACAAACTGTTATTTGTTAAATCAATTTGTACTTTTTTTACTCAGTAAAGTAAGTATGTCTGTTCTAATTGTATTGGAAACCCTTTTTTTCTCGCATAGGGTAAGAAGACAGCCCTTCATTTAGCTGCAGAACAAGGTCACATGGAAGCATTAGAGTACCTGATTAAGGCCAAATGTAACAAGAATGCCGTCACTGGTGTAAGTATAGACATAACTAACCTATATCTCCAGTGTCATTGATAGATATAACGAAGAAACTGTTAAGATGAAATGATATTAATTTAATAACAACTAATAAGGAGCAATTTACAAGAAATAGTACATACCATCAGCATTCTGTAACGTATCAAGGCACCCTGAATATAGTGTCATAAATGAATACATATGTGTATTATACCAGGTGTGGATCGAGGACGTTGAAAACCAGGGGATGAGGCTCTGGGGTCGTTGAATTCGACTCCAGAAGAAAAAACAATTTAAACGTCAAATTGTGAATTCTCGGCAATATTCAAACTATAAATTCGGACGATAATTATGTCTTCGCGAAAGGCTGTGCTTATATAACTATATTTTTAAATGTTTGTGTTAGGTTGCAAAGGAGGGGTTGCTAACACCTCATCCCCTGCACCACGCCTGCATACACTTTCATACGTTGACGAAATAGAACAATGTGGGCCATTTTGCAGTTAATTTGTTATATATACTAAAGTGTAAGTAGGAAGCAAAACCGACAAACTTGAATGATTTCTGTAATGTTTGTTTGTTATTACCGCTCAATGATTCATGCATCAGCAAGATAAAAGTTACGTTAATATCACATTTATTTTATATGATATTAGGATGGTTCAACCGCAGTGCATCTGGCAGCTGGTAGTGGTAGGAAAGAAATAGTCCTGAAGCTCTTGGAGAAGAAAATGGACATTAATGCCAAAAACAAGGTAAACACGTGGAGAAGCACATTATATGTATGAATGTATGTATGTCTAAAGTATGGGTGTTTGTATAGAAGGGAGCCAGGTGTAAGGTTCAATGATTAGGGCAGGAGAGAGGACTTGAAAGTTAATAAACACAAATTGAAATGTTTAAGAAGTACGCTGGTGTTTATTTAATTCGATGGTCTGTATCTTCAGAATTCAGAAATGCTGAATATAAAAGAATGGCTGAACGGAAAGAAGTAAGCATAGCGCAAACCTATACCTTGAACCATATTTGGCAATGAAACGCGTCAGAAAAAGATATTTAACGAGGATTTCTCCCTGCAGGAAGGGAAGACTCCCCTACACATAGCCGCTGAGGCTGGTCAGGCTTCCATGGTTGAGCTGCTCCTAGCCAACGAAGCCAGAGGAAACGTCACGGCAGCGGTGAGTGCAGTGCGAAAGGAGCATAGTGTGCTTAAATAAGTAACAGTTCTCAGTACTGAATAAAATGAAACTTATGATATATATATAAAACAAATCGTTGACATTCAGACGGATCATACACTTTCCTCAAAACCCAACAGCTGGACAGATTTATGTTTAACTAACATTGTTTTTTTCAAAGTCTGTGAACAGAAACATTGAACGTGTGCCTTTTTCTTTTCGTGCTTCACAGTTAACAATGGTGTATCTTATATGAAGGATGAATATTGACACACGTTTGTCAGATACTTCCGGCCTTGAAATGTCACTATTTTAACGATTCTGATCTAAAATTGAAAGTAAATATCATTCATGCTATTTAAAAACTTTATAGTGTGTAGCTTCATCTTGTTACCAGTACCGTTATCGTCCGTTTAAAGATGCTTGAAATGTATTTCGAACTACAAGTTTATCAAATATTTCTATCTTGCTCCATTAGCTAGTCACATGCACCTGCCCGGAGTGTCAACTTTATTCTGTTTATACAGAGGAAAGTTGACAAAAATGATACTCTTTACTGAAAAATTTGAGAAATGTATATTTTATTCATTTACTTTTCCTCTGTGCGATATTCAGCCGTCCGCCGTAAGTACATTTATTTGGTTTACCAAACATCATTCCGTTTGTAGTGTTGCCAAAATTTAGACGAAAAAATCACCGGTTTGATTGTAGTGTCCTCTGATCCACATGCATGAGTGGTCTCTCTTATAGTTAAAGCTTTTTTTTATTATATAGTTACCTTCTCACACTGCCGTGCTCATTTCATTATTCCACGTGTCATAGAATTACTTTCTTCTGTATTAAAGTCTGTCAAACTAAAATTGAATTTACGAACTAACCAAGAAATCAAACGCATAATAATGTTCACACAATTCACCTGCACCTATAGCACAAACACTGTACACACTATATGCACCGTACATGAACGGAATAGAGATATGGTAGTATTGTTACATGTATGTGTTCTACACGAAATGATGTAAGATGTATGTAAATAACATGTTGCACAAATTTGTTGTATTTCAACATGTAATCCTATCCCTGCCACTTCACTCCCCAACAACACCAACCCCTGCCCACCCAACTCCCAACAGAAACCTTCCCCGGCGAATTTTGTAGGATTGATGTTAGTTATGAAATTTTCTCGACCTGTCTGTGAGTAGATGAAATACTGTCCTATCCATCCCCGCCCCCCTCTCACCCCCCCCCCTCTCTCTCTCTCTCTCTCTCTTTCTCATCTCTCTCCTATGTCCATGAATACCACCTTATTTTTAATACAACACTGTACCGAATTTCGTTTCTCACTATAGCAAATAACCCGTATAGCATTTCCGTGCTCGTTTACATATTGTCTACGGTTAATTACGGTATTTCATCAAGTATAATGTCAACAGTACTTGTAGCTGCCAATGAACACCTTTGTCAAATAGTATTACGTAATATAACAGTCTGTACCATGACATGCAACAAACATGGGAGAAAGTCTGAAAGCTAACAAGAGGACATTTGTGAGTTGTATTAAAGCTCAGACAGGCTTGATAGCCTGATTATAGTGCGAAGCAGCTGTCCGCGGGCAAAAAGGAAGGGCGTGTATAGTTCGTGTATATTTGGGGGGGGGGGAAATATCAATGTATGAGGAACGGTGTCCTGGGGGAGGGGGGAGAAATTATTGTTAATATAATGGGCTTAGATGCTAAATGATGCCATCTTTTCCATCTTTTCCCCTACATTTCTATTCATTATTCTGTTTGTATACAAGCTAACCTTCTTTTAGCTATACATTTTGAAAAGTAATGATTTCTTTGGTGGGTACGTGCGTTTGCACTGGGACAGGCATATTGCACATGCCGGTAGGAAAGACAGTTATATGGTAAAAGCAAATAGGTGGGCTATGTATACCGTGCAGGTAGTAGCAGGGGCGGATACATTTCGCAGACAGGCTAGAGGAGTAGGTATAAGTGGCAGGTATAACTATAAGGCAAAACACATGTCGCAAGAACAGGTACGGCCGGCGGACAAGTAAGAATGTGTGGGATAGGTACCTGGGGAGTTGATCGTTGATACAGGGTGATTTTGAACTGATGTATAATAGCCTCATTTGTTTTCAATAGATTGGTGGTACTTGGTGCTAAAGTTTTCCTCTGCCCCCCCCCCCCCCCAAAGTTTCTGTTATCGCTTTAAGGGTAGTCTACCTAAAAACTCCTTGCTTTCACAAACACATGCACGGCCACACACACTAATGCACACACAATGTGAAGACTTCTATATGAATATGGGTAAACATTGAACATAATTATCATGAGTCGACCGCACAACAATAAAGACGTAAATTGCAAATCACTGTATAGTTAATATATCAATTATAATCCACACGGTACTTGTAGAAGGTCACTATCTGACCAACATATGACGGGCTACACTACCTGCGTCATGGCAGGGTGTTGCATAATGTTAGTGTACATCTTTCGTGTGTGAATGTTGTTTGAAGGGGTGTAAAAAGAGACCAGTTAATTCATGTTCATTCTTAAATATTCACATGCATATATCCCACTATCTATTAACCTTTCCTCTTGTTGTCTACATATTTGATCTTCGTTTGTCCTGATGTCTCTGTATATACTGCCTATAACAATCGTAAACTCCAAACGAGTCTTGTTTGTTCGCATAGAATCAGGGCCCGAAGAACATGGCCCCTCTTCTGAAATGTGTTGGCACTAATCAATAGCGGTTGAATCTCTATTTCAGTTACTACTGAAAAACAGATTTGTGGTCCCTACCGGTCCTTCTTTCATGGGGCCCCTCTTCCAATAATCTGCTGGAGCCTCTACTAGTGATACCAACATGGTGTGTAGTGTAACAAGACGTCTTCTTTTCTATTGTAACTTCAACCAAAGTTTTTCCTATCATATCTCAGATTGTGCACTTCGATATGAGGGAAACGTTTCGCTATCAAGATAAACGGAAAATTCAAACACCCGTGCACACTGATCAAACTTACCCTTGGCAACGTGATGAATTAATCACTGCTGAAATATCAATAACTGTTGCTTTAACACCTTCTCTTTAATATTCACACATATTAACATAAATTTAGAGGAGGGGGGAGTGGTCTATGAGAATATCTCTTTAAGTATTCTCCTTCACCAAACGGCTGGTTATGAAATTATTATAGATGTACTTGTACTCTTTGAGAACATATTTGATAGGGTATGGGCAATCCAGCAAAAATTGATGCAATGGTGATAAAATAATTTCAACTTGTCATTTAAAATAGCTGCATGGTTAAGTTTCCTAACTATACAATTCTCACCAGAATACTAATATGTGATCCATTTGAAGTTTTTCTTTTCCATCCAACATCGCACAATTAATTGGTAAACAGCCTTAATGTGTAATGGCTATGATTCGTATATGCAAAGTAGGCCAGGTGGGGAAATATCGTTATGAAGTGTTGTAGGTCTAGGGAAAGTGTGGAAACTGTTCTTATTCAAATTGATAGACTCCGCTATGAAGTTTGCTATAGCTCCAGGCTAACCGTGTAATCTGTGTGCTATAGCTCCATGCTAACTGTGTAAACTGTTTGCTATATAGCTCCAGGCTAACTGTGTAAACTGTTTGCTATAGCTCCAGGCTAACTGTGTAAACTGTTTGCTATAGCTCCATGCTAACTGTGTAAGCTGTTTGCTATAGCTCCAGGCTGACTGTGTTAACTGTTTGCTATAGCTCCAGACTAACTGTGTTAACTGTTTGCCATAGCTCCAGGCTAACTGTCTTAACTGTTTGCTATAGCTCCAGGCTAACTGTGTTAACTGTTTGCCATAGCTCCAGGCTAACTGTCTTAACTGTTTGCTATAGCTCCAGGCTAACTGTCTTAACTGTTTGCTATAGCTCCAGACTAACTGTGTTAACTGTTTGCTATAGCTCCTGGCTAACTGTGTAAAAAGTTTGCTATAGCTCCAGGCTAACTGTGTAAACTGTTTGCTATAGCTCCAGGCTAACTGTGTAAACTGTTTGCTATAGCTCCAGGCTAACTGTGTTAAAGTTTGCTATAGCTCCAGGCTAACTGTGTAAACTGTTTGCTATAGCTCCAGGCTAACTGTGTAAACTGTTTGCTATAGCTCCAGGCTAACTGTGTCAGCTGTGTCATTCAAAGTTACAGTCACTGGCAAGACTCTACACATATGATGCTACAATCAACCAGACTGAGTATATTTTCGGTTCCATTGTATCTGACAGAGTAATAACAAACGCATCCACCAGGTTTAGCTTTCAATGAAAAAAAGACATACGAAATGAAATTATACGAAAAGATGTTATACATAAATCTGAAAATACATGAAAACTGGCGGATTAAGAAGAAATTCTTTGTTTGCGTTATAGGGACAAAAAGTATAGCAAATCAAACATTGCTTGGTGGTACCAAATTACATTGCTGTGAGGATGTCATGATCAAAACTTTGAACACAAACACAGTCTCAAAATTATTAATACCATGCAATAAATATTTAAGAACTTTCAATGGAATGCTGAAAAAGTGACATGTCTTGTGCGTTTATGAAACTTTAAGACAATGTTCATCAATCTGACATGTTTGCTTTGTTTTTATTTCACAATAGAGTACACCTTCATACATTCGTCTGTATAACCCCGCAATGCAACGGCACAACGATTAACAAGAATTCCGGGAGCTTAAGAACTGGTAACGTTCTTGCACTGCGCCCTCCATTACCCGCTTTTCGCTCACCAGTGTCTTATATCTTTGCTTTCTGTTTTCTTTTCTACAGAAAGAAATGGCTGCGATACATTTAGCGGCTAGGAAAAATAACACCGAGGTAATCAACGCTATAGCTCAATTTAACACCGATTTAGACGTTCCATGTGAGGTAAGTCAAGTAGCCCGAGTGTACAAAATAAAACTTAAAAACATAAATAATTATCATTTTATTCATTAACTATTATGTTAAAGTCCCGTTTTTGGCCGTAATTGCCGCCATTGAAAATGGACGGTTAAATCCAAATGTCGAGAAAAAACAACATGTTTTAAGACTTATCATTCTTTGAACGACCAAACACCACGAATTGGAACCATATAATTATAAACCTTGTTGCAAATTAAACCTACGAGAGAGTGGCATCGTATTTTTGGAAACGGGCACCCAGCCGAATATAGCTGTATAGTGTTGTAAATGCAATCAGATATGTGTGCGACATTAAACTAATGTACTTTGAACATTACTATTCTTGGAAGGTCGCACGGTTAATGCCTCTTGTCAAAGACCCTCACTCCAAATTATCGACCGCCCTCTCCACAAGTCCGGCCTTGTGATGTTATTATTAAAGCCACGCGTTTACTAATATGATAGGTCATGACCACGTGACACTTGCTAACTATATGTCCATTTAAAAAACTGTCTGTTTTTAACAACATGAAGGGAATTTCCCATTTGTCTTCCTCCTTGCCGCTGTATATTGTTCTAATCAAAATCATGTCATATCTACAAAATATAGTTGTTGTTACACCTAATTATGGTAAAGGTCAAGTCTAACTGAAGTTTTTGAACCAGGAACAATCGAACAAACCCATTATCCTGTTGCTATGGATATATGATTTTAATTATTCTCTGAACAGTTCATTGTTCCGCATAAATTTTTTCTTCTTTGTTAATTAAAGGCTTACTCACACCTATATATAGATAAGAGGCCATTTTACGTCATCACCTTCTATGAATGTTTGTAATTTTCCTGTACATATATACAGTTTCTGTTTACATTTATATTAATTTGTTCAGGGTGGAAACTCTGCCCTCCATCTTATTAAAGGCCTACTCATACCTATAGGATAAGAGGCCGTTTTACGTATTCACGTTCTATGAATGTTTGTAATTTTCCTGTATATGTATACAGTTTCTGTTTACATTTATATTAATTTGTTCAGGGTGGAAACTCTGCCCTCCATCTTAAAAGGCCTACTCATACCTATAGGATAAGAGGCCGTTTTACGTATTCACGTTCTATGAATGTTTGTAATTTTCCTGTATATGTATACAGTTTCTGTTTACATTTCTATTAATTTGTACAGGGTGGAAACTCTGCCCTCCATCTTGCCGCCGCTCTTGGTAATCTGGACGCCGTTGAAGCTTTAGTATTTGCCGGTGCAAACGTCAATATGGTGAATTCTGTAAGTAGCCTATATATAAGTACTTTTTACTGTATCTTATCAAACATCATAAGCAATTGATATGATTTCGATCGCTCGATTTGCTCTGTCGGTGCGAAATTATGGAACAGGCATTAATATCTGTAAGACTGTAACTAATTTCTAGGAGAAATTAACAGAATAATTGGTTTACATATAAAAGCTGCGTTTTCTTAATCTTTTGTGAAATTTTCTTTCGTTTTCTCTCTCCTCTATCTCTCTCTTCCTTCTTTCTATTCCTATTGTTTGTATTGTTTTCTTTAACTTTTGCTTTCAATTTTGTAAAGGAATGTTTGTAACAGAATAAATAGCTTCTTCAGCCCTCCTCGTGCACCTTTGTTTCTGTATTCATACTTGTTGCATCCTTCTTTTTGATCAAAAGTTGAACTCAACTGAACTGAACTGGTCAAGTTTTATTCGTACATAGAAACACCATGTGGGTTACTCTATCTTTGTTGCTACTATAGAAACACCATGCATGTGTTATATACTCAATCTTTGTTATGATGGTTGCAGGATTGATTAATCTGTGACATATCCCACAACGCCTAATGAAAACGTCAAAAACAAAAACAAATAGCTTAATTTTATAATTTTATACATTATTCGCGAGATCTGATGTTACAACTAAGCAGCATGATATCTTCATTTGAATTCACTTTAGTTTAAGTATATTTAAGGAAAAATGCAATTGTAAAATGTCTAGACTGAACTTTCTGGAATTGTCCCTTTATGCTACTTTCATTGCTGATAGGGGCTGTTTTTGAAGCTGAATCCAACCATTATAGCCCTGTTGTAAATTTGAATGCACCATATGTATACAATTTAGTGTTTTGTTTCTTTGGTTTAATGTACTTTATATTTCGTTATTTAGTATAAGCTGATAATTTGTTTTGAAAATTTTGATAACTTTCTGCGTGCATTCATTAAAGATTTAGTTTAACTAAAACTTGAGCCAATGAATATTTCAACATATTTTCTTTTTCTGTTTCTTTTCCATAGAAAAATCGGACTCCGCTCCACGAAGTGACGGAAAATGGTTTTACAGATATAGTGGAGTTCTTATTAGTGGAAGGCGCGTCCGTGGACGTTGTTGATAAAGTGAGTACAAAATATTGATTTGAGTTAACACAGTCGAAATTTCATCAGAACTAACATCGGTGGCATTTGGTAAACCTTCACTTAATGATTATTTGAGTACCCTTCCATAAGTTGTTTTATTTAATTGAAGAGGGGTATTGTTGACAAATGGAGTACAACGTGCATTAAATAAACATGCACAAGATGTCTTAAATGGTACATTAGAGAAGCTTCGATGAATGTTGTTGCGCTAATGCATGAGTACAATGTTACTGCGTATACACATCCACAGAGGTGTCACGATTGTAATAAAGACGATATGAATGTTTTTAATAAAATAAGTACACTGTTAATGTTGATACACAAATAAAATAAAGTTATTCAGTTAAGTACGGTTTGTGCATGCTTCCTTTTCTTTTCAGAACGGGAAAACGGCTTTACTAATGGCGATTCGAGCGGAGAATATCACTATCACAGATATGATTATCAAGGCTGAACGTTACTATGAAGGAGTAAGTTATGCTATAGGCTTGGGACAACAACGAACAGTGTTGTGTTATAGTTATGTGACATGGTCATATGCAAACATGGTTGCCAAGCCTGGAATGTTACCACGCTACCAAGTAATACCCAAGATAAGATCGAGTTGATCAAACCAAAACGTGGTCCTATTTTGTTACCTAATGAACGTGGAGGGTGGGGGAGAGGGGAGGGAGGTCTTGTATGGGTTTTCATTCCCCTTTCAGTTACAAGGCTAAGTATATGCCCTTTTTGATCATGAGGTGTCAAACTTTTAGATCCATTGAACGGAATGGCAGCAACTCGTAATATACAACAATGTATTCTGCACGCACAGAATGGGTTGCGCTTTGCTGTGTGATAATCTTTCACAAATATTTATCAACAATTGAAGGTGATTTCTGCATTTTCTTATTTATTTATTTAAAAATCGTGAAATTCATCATCTTTCTTTGCAGTACTTTTAAAGTAAATTTAAGGAATATTGTATTTGAAAACGAATGAAACACGCTTATCTTTCAGGTCCGACAGGGTCGAATAAATGGTGCCAAGAAGGTAACATCCTTCCGCAATGAGAGGACGCCTCAACAGAAACAGATGAAACCATTCTGTTATGATTTGGCAATGAAAGAGCTGGAAGAGGATGACCTTAGAAGACTATTCTTCCATTGGAGGTTTAAAGAGCTCCATGTAAAAGCCATCCAGTCACAATACATAGGTAATGCCGTAGATACGTAGTAACGCGCTTGATACGTTTCATTTCATTTATTGGATTTATTTATCACAATGTACTCATATGGAAAAGTATATTTCAAATACTATGTAAGAAAGTATACATATACTGCGAAAGAAAGTGATCCAAAACACTAAGGCTTGTCTATAGTATAACAAATTCCTCAATAGCGCAGTATAACCAAATATCATATAACAAAAAAAAAGCAAAATATTTGGACTTAGTAACTGCTAACTAGTAAATTTCTTAATTTTCTACTGAATGTAGTAAACATAATAAACATTTTAATGTCATATGTGAATGAAAAAAGTTCGTGAAATTTGTAGGGAGTAAATTATGAACAAAGCGGCCAGCTTGAGCCGGTTAAGAGAGGAATATAGCATACAAGCATGATCATTATGCGTAGCGAGGATAATATGACGGATTGTTGCTTTTAAGCAGTATGTCAAATGTGGTGAAAATAATGTAAGATACAGAGAACGCTGCAGAATACTTTTATGTGAAAAAGTTCATTATCTTATAGATATATCCACATCCATATAGTTCTTAATATCGTTGGTAATTTAACATAGTCTCATTGCTGATGTTAACATGTAGACTATATGTACATAGATACAGTATGTTTCGTGTTGAAGGGTACATGTCAATTTATTACAGCGACTTAAACTGGGATGATACCCGCTACATATAGGTCTAAGTTTAAACCTTTTTTGTGGAAAACGAACCGATGTAGCAATATAACTTCATATATTTGGTGAGCCGTTGGGCGTTTCTTCGGCTTGAATTTTATACCATTCACACTATAAAAATCAGCAGCAATTTTGGCCTTTAAAAAAAATAATAATCAAGAATACATATCGCATGTTGTACAGTGGTATACAGTACTGTAGGAATTGTTCAAATTCAGATAAAGGAAAAAAACGTTGGTTCCCAGTTGGTTATATAAGACATTTTCCTTTAATTTATTAATAAATGAACGAAAAATTTGGACATCCTAGTTTTTTTTTTCTTTTTCTTTTTCTCTAGGAAACAAAAGTTGGCATGAGCATGCGTACAGGATGCTTCTGATATGGTTGCACGGTTGTGATGAAAACCCTCTTAAAGAACTATATGAGACACTTGTTACTGCAGGCAGGAAAAAATTAGCAGGTAAGAAACTGCTCTTTAAAAGTACGTCTTTTAAAGTCCAGCTTAACACATTAAGATACAGGAAAACAGGAGAAGAATGTTTCCTTTGTACTTGAACATTTCAACAACTTTTCTTTTCTGTTCGAATCCCTTTTGTGTTTTTAAACCTTTTATGAGATATTGTCATGTAATTAAGCTATCCTGATGATCAAAACACTTACTAACTACTGCTCGTCGCGAATACAGCTTGTATAGTATTAATTCAAGTTATATTTCAAGTGTTATTTTGTAGGTGTATCGTGAATGGCCTGCTAACGTTTTATTACTATGCATTACTGCAATTAAAGTTATTACACAAACCATGGTTGTTAGCAAAGTACCGGTTAATGAAAATAACACAATTTTTACAAACATAATCCTCGGCTACTATACAAGAAAGGCAGTTATTACAAAGATGATTGTTGTTACGACGAACGCGTTTGTTACAAATAGGCTCCAGGTGTCATGACTTATTAGAAAGATCATAGTCAGGACCAGGGCAAAAGTCAGTGATATGATGAAGACCACAAAAGTCATAATATAAAAACCAGTGTTCATAAAGATCTAGCTTAATCATGACGATGATTTATTTTATTTACATCACTCCTCACTTTACCTGTCTCCTATTCATACGATCAACCTTAGCCTAAGACATGGTCAACCGTAGCCTAAGACATGGTCAACC
>KN887351.1:68663-79453 GCA_000934455.1 Apostichopus parvimensis | reverse complement strand
TCGTGAACTCCTCTCTAAAGTATTTATGTACTAATCCAAGAATTCATTTTACCAGCTGAATTGATGGCCGATGCTATAAGGTAGCTGATGCAAGACTCTTGCCCTGCTGGTGGTTTACATCGTGCTAGGGTTCAAAGCACACTGGGGTGTATAACGATCCGGTGGTGATATGGCAATTTTTGTGGGCTAGGTCCCCGTGTCCATGTCTCCCTTGATGTCGCAAAAGAGCCTGTGAAGATGCGAAGAGAGTCGGTCAGATCGACCAGAAGCGTTCTAGGCGTGATATGGCGATAAATGTGTATTTCCTTCTTTTTTTAACTTCCAGTTTGTTAATAAGATTAATTTGTATAATAAGGTATATTTTATTTACAGTCTTGTACAATGAAATTGTCAATAAACTGAAAGAAAAGAAACGTTCTATGTGGCGTGCGTGAATCGTTGCTTATGGCCAGGGGGTAGAAACACCCTTTGCGACCGGCATGTGTGCAGCCATCGTCACTGCATATGAGGCCTGATGAGGCGCTATTCTGCTATTACTTGCAGAGACAATAATTGTTTTCTTAAAAAATGTGTAGTATTTTAAACTAGCGCCGTCATTCACATGTGAACGTTATTCCTCTTGTTGGGGCGTTGGTTAATTAAGCTCAGTTGACACACTGTAGTGACATTATATCTCATATATGGTAACATCTCCAACCCATCCCCACCCTCATCCCACTCCATCTCTCACCCCATCCCCACCCTCACCCCATTCCATGTATGCCATTGTATTACTTCTGCCGGTCGATGGGCGTACATTCTAATGAAATAAACAATGAAAAGCTACCATTACTGGGATTTCAGTCGGCACAGGTCATTGCCATCACGTATACTGGATCCTAATATTATTTGTCGAAATTCGTTAGATATTTGGAATGGCATGTTATTCCTACCCACATTTTGATTCAAACTGAAAAAAAAATAAAACAATGTATAACGTAAGTGGTTGATGATAGAAAATAGGTAATTTCCTGTAACATTATGTTATATTTATAGACGTCTACGACTGACTTTCGCTTCAAGTAAACCAGAACCCACACTGAACATTTACGTGGAAATTGCTTACGGTATCCTAATATTGGGTATCAAACTGGGTGTACTGTTTTGACATTTGATTGGCTACAATACCAACTTTGCCCAAACGGACTGTGAAGGTTCACAATACGTCAATGACTGAGGTGTGTACTTATTGAGATTTATGCCAAGTTTGAAGTAGGAAGTTGGATGGACATTTCAAACAAAAACAAAGAATTTTAGTGTGCTCCTATGACAATACAACTGCTTGCTTCAAATTCACGTTGGGTACAAAAAATGCTAGTCCCGAAAACGGTATGCAGGGATTGCTTGCAAACTGCGCAATTTGTTCCTCCTTTCATCTGCTAAACTTGAATTTTCTTCTGAACTATACCTATAACTTTCCTTTCAAGTCCATGTTTAATTTGATCGTTCCAGATATGCTTAAACTGACTAAATCAACAGGAACGTTAAACTACTATGCAATTGGCTTTGAAATTGTGCTGAAAATGTTTCCTATTATCTTTATGAAGCATAAACCGAGACAACAACAAAATTACAAAAGAAAATTACATGTTTTGGAAGTAATCAACCGCGTAGCTATAACAAGTTATGTCTATTTAGTATAAGTTGTCAAGAAAATTAAGTTTTGGCAAACGTATCTTTTCCTTTAATGAACGACCATTATAGATAATATGTGGTGATGGAGCTTCAGTTTAGGTTTCCGTGAATTTGTGACGTTATCTGCTTTTAGCAATTATCCCCTATTGAATGAATGGATGAAGTTCGAACCACTTAGCATACTCCTGCTTCCTGTAAATTATTAATTCTTCACTAGTCTTCTCTTGTGTGCATTCGCTAATCTCCTAATTGTCTAAATTAAAACTCTCAAATAAAAAGATCAAAGTACTAATCTGAGTAAAGAAACGAAACCAAGGTTGAAAAACTTGGTGGTCAGGTATTACAGGACAGCACGAGACTGAGGTGATTATTTACATTTTCAAAAATTAAAATTTGTGGAATTTTCCCACTTTTTTCAACCATTTTGCAACCCAAGTGTAACAACCATTTTGCACCGAAAATCGCAAAGAGAATCAAATGATTTCAGATACTATTGATTAACAATGATCGACGATTGCTCAAATTGTATTCAATTCAGGGTAGCAATGGTGTTTTGTTTCGTTACTTCTTCTCCCTGCAAAGGCAACCACTTTTGTTAAATACCACTTTATGTTTCCTTAGTGCCTAACAGAAAGAAGGTAACGTCTGCTACGCGGGGTAGCGCTATCTAGGTCATTGGCTTCTGCCTAAGAGCTTGTGATAATGATTTCTCGTAAATCACTAGGCAGTCACTCGAAAGCTGAAGTAGAGTGGCGCATTCCGTTCCGATAACTCCAAGTCGCTATCCAAAGGATCATTACCAGTATTGTCTTCCAAGTGAAGAAAACTTAAAATTCAAACTCATAGACAATTTGTGCTTTTACTTTTGTAATGTGCGAAATCTTTATTGCATTTGTGAAAAAAATTCAACATTAAGTTAATTGTTTTATTACAATACGGTACCGTATATTTTCTTGTAACAAACAAAAACAAAAAACGAATAGTCTACACCTACATGATTATCGTCCTTATAAATATTCAACCGTTAGTAACAGGTGAGATGATGTAACGCAAGTACCATGGCATAACGCAGGTAACCTGCATGCAGGGAATGGAGTCGTTACTCTCTGATTCATATTACAAAGACGAAAACAGAAATTGCCTTGCAGTTGTTGGGGAACTCAAATCAACACTGCCCATGCCAGTCGTTGCTCTGACGGCAAATACGTATTCTACATCCGGCAATAACCTTTCGTCACGTTTTCTGAGTCTTATTTTGTCGTCCTCAACGTGCTCGGCGATAACTGTAGCCGGAGTCCTTCTATTCTGTCTTAATTTGGTTACCGTATAATGATAACTGTTAATAGGGCCATTACGTTTAGAACACTCAGGTTTATCCCATTTGAAAACCAAATCGCCATTTCTTTTCTGTTCCGGCAAGAGATTCGTTGGTCCACCAGTTGGTCCTTGAAAACAAAAGAAAGAATATGAAAATAAGATTACATTGATCAACTTTGGAATGCACTTGTCAACATACTAGTAATTCCCTGAGTCATACAAGAAACCTCGGATGCAAACCTCGGGTGACACGATCTTAAACCTTAACCTGAATGCAGTCCTTTATATAACCAAATTACCAACGAAATACAACGGTCATTTTACTTGTTGTACATGGCATATTAGGGGTTAACTTAATAAAAAATTCTTCTTATTTTTAGCTAGCTGTTTTACCCGATTTTGGCATGTTTTGAACTTTATTCCAAGCCACATACCTGATGAAAAGTGCGACATCTTTGCAGAGGTAATCACAGGTTGTAGATTGCCGGTTCTGACTATTTTAGGGGGTAAATATTTTTTTGTGATATCACTATATTCTCATACCCTTTTCGTTTCAGTATTAGGAAGGGTGGGTGCTATTTAGCCGGCCGGTTCACCGGCTCGGACTGGTGTGCCTCTTGGACTAAAGCCCCGGCGGCGCCACCAGGTTGACATTCGTCGAAGATATCGAATTCTTCGAAAGAAGCTAGTTTTTATCCGGGCGCCAAATGCGTTTCAAGGCAACAGCAACGCCGGTTGGATCAATCAGCCGGCAAAAATTTATGCCCAGTTCTCCCCTGAGGGAGGCTATAACAGGTTTGGACATTCGTTCTTAGTTTTGACCATTGATATCTATTGCTTTATGATAATTTTTTAGCCAAAGCCGAAACAATGTTAGCATTATGTAAGTGGCGTGCTTAGGGGGTCCCTAGAAAATACAAAAATCATCAAATTGTGCATTCTGACGGATATTTATATTATAAATTAGGTCATTATAAGTAACCCTAAACGTAAAGTTTTGCTAATAAATACATTGTGTAATGTTGATAAAAATAGAGGGAAGGATACATCCGTAGTAGCGGTCCAGTTCTTTCCCCGGCGGAATGCAATAGTCCCCCGGCTGAACTATATCCCAATACTGACAATCGGAGGTGGGGGCATGCTATCCCCTCTTTTTGGCCACGCTACTGAAGTATATCGACTATACTTACCCGTGGTATCGGTTTGTATCGACATTGACATTTGATATGTGCCCGCTGTCGTGTTCAGGCTTAAAGTAAGGTTGTACAGAGAGTTCGCCGTCAAACGAGGAACTGTTTTTGTCCTTACTTCACCATCCTCCAAATCAATTACTCTTGGTGTAGCATCCAATGTCGTTGGCACTCCCCTGCATTCAAGGACTTTCAAGAGTTGGAAAGAGAGACTCTGACTTAGAACCCTGCACGAGTCCGTGACTCCCTCCACCGACCACATCACGGTAGCTCTTGCATCACCCGCACGTCTTGATGATGATGTGTAATTGTGGTCAGTGATAACCAAACCTGACGAAAGTATATTATAGACACAGATATAACATTTAACGTTTTTCACGCTTTTGTTTATCATCAAAACTTTCTGCGGTGACAACTTTGTTCGATTTCCTTGTCATGTTCCTATTTTTTTTAGTCTCATAAACAGACCCGCAGTAGGAACTTTGGGAGAGAGAAAGTGACAGATTGACGAGGAAGACTAATTTCAATATTCAATATCAGATACCGATATATCTGAAAGGATAGTCGTTGTAAATTTCTCAAACCTAAATTTTGTCCTCCGGTCCTTCTCTCCAATTTACCTCTCCTCTTCTGTTTACATGAATCGCAAAATAAAGTTGTCCTGTGTTTCACGATATCTTAAATACACAACGTTACCTTCACAAGCCGTGGTGACTATTTGTGGGACACTTGCATCTGTGTAATCGCCATTCCTGTCTCTGAGACGTATTGCTACCTCGTATGCTGTACCGTCGGTAAGGTCAGTTAACCGAACAGCGAGACTCTCTGTTTCTTCTCTCTTCCATCTTCTATGACCCTCCTCATGGTACTCGATCATGTAACCAGTCACTGGACCAGTTCCCCTGTCCAATATCGGGTCCCAAGCTAGCCATGTGACTGTTATCCCAGATGAGGTCTTATCTTGAAATTTTAACGGTTTGGGGTTTGCGAATGACGGTGGCTCTAATACGTGGAAGAGGAGTAATCATCATTAACAAACAATGGAACAATTCTCCTTGTGGTAGCCAATGGATGACCTTATTCAGAATTTCATTCATGATATGTGAAAGAAAATTGAGAAGCAAGAAAAGACTGCAAAAATAGTGTTTCAAGAAATTTAGCTTGATACTAATAGATGCAGAATCTCTGAAATGCTCCTTTAGGGTAAGATTGATGAATACAACGGCCCTCCGTTAAGGCCTAAATGTTAAACCATTGTCTTGTTAAATGCCAATAACTAAGTCAAATCATGCTTTTCTTCCGCCTTCATATACACAACAGAGATTCATTGAATGGCGTCCAACATCTCGTGTTGAAAAATTTATGAAGCATTACATACATGTCATCTAAGGCCATACATGTCTTTCCAATTGAGTTTAATCTTCTGTGTTGTATTTGAGGAACTGACCACAGAGCCTCAGATGTTTAAAGGTGCATTTCTCAAAAAAACTAAAAGTGGTATGGAAAGAAAAACTGAACTGATAGTAGTGATATACTTGACTAGTTTATACAAAGTATCAAATTAATATGTTGGGTAAAAGTCGTCCTTTGAGCCTGCTTTGTAGCTGTAGGAACACATTTCATTTCTAGCAACGTAGTTGTAAAAGAAAGAAATATGTGCTATCTTTGAAATAAAATCTTAGTAAGTTAAGCTATTATGATTGATTTTTTAACATTCAGAGATATAATATTTCTCAAAAATATAATTCATCTATATAAAGTGCATTGTTATAAGTATACGTTTCTTTTGGAATGACGTATGGGCTAATGAAGGGATAGCGGGGTCGAATACGAAGGGTTTTAGCTTTCAATATGTGGCCCACTTGTTTCAAGGGAAGCCCGACATACGGCTCCTCTCAACTAATTATTAATGAAAAACAAAGTTAAAAGAAAATACCTGCAACATCAGTATTGACCGTCTGTGTGGTACTTTGCTCTGTATATTTTTCCTGTTTATATTTCAGCCTGATCGCTACCTCGTATGTCGTATCTTCGGTTAGGTCGGTTAACCGAACAGAGAGACTCTCTGTTTCTTTGCTCTTCCATGTTCTATGACCCTCTTCACGGTACTCGATCATGTAACCAGTCACTGGACCAGTCCCCCTGTCCAATATCGGGTCCCATGCTAGCCATGTGACTGTTATTTCAGATGAGGTCTTATCTTGAAATTCCAACGGTTCAGGGTTTGCGAATGACGGTGGCTCTAATACGTGGAAGAGGAGTAATCGTCATTCACAAACAATGGAACAATTCTCCTTGAGGTAGTCAATGGATTACCTCATGCAGAATTTCATTCACGATATGTGAAAGAAAATTGAGAAGCAAGAAAAGACTGCAAAAGTAGTTTTTTTCAAGAAAGTTAGCTTCATATTAATAGATGCGGAATCTCTGAAATGCTCCTTTCGGATAAACTTGATAACGACAACGGCCCTCCGTGAAAGCCTAAATGTTATACAATTGTTTTGAAAATTCCAATAACTAAGTCAAACCATGCTCTTCTTCCCCCTTCATATACACAACAGAGATTCATTGAATGGCCTCCAACATCTCGTATTGACAAATTTATGAAGCATTACATACATGTTATCTAAGGCCATACATGTCTTTCCGATTGAGTTTAATCTTCTGTGTTGTATCTGAGGAACTGACCACATGGTCTGTGCGATGAGCCTCAGATGTTTAAAGGGGCATTTCTCAATAAACTAAAAGTGGTATCGAAAGACAAACTGGACTGATAGTAGTGATATTCTTGAACAGTTTATACAAAGTATCAAATTAATATTTTGCGTTTAAAGTCATCCTTTTGAACCTGCTTTTGCAGCTTTGGGAACACATTTCATTTTCTAGCAACATAATTTTAAATGAAAGAAATATGTCCTATCTGTGAAATAAAATGTTAGTAAGTTAAGCTATTATCATTGATATTTTAACATTCACAGATATAATGTTTCTCAAAATGTAATTTCATCTACAGTAAGTGCATTGTTATTAGTATACGTTTCTTTTGGAATGACGTATAGCCTAATGAAGAGGTAGCGGGTCGAATATAAATGGTCTTAGCTTTATTACCTACCTTTGTGACACCTTAGTACCGGTAAACACATAATGATTATATAAAACTATTTCTCTTTGTTGTCAACTCATTACACGACTATCCACTAGGGCCAGTTGCCTAAAGAGTTTTATGCATACCTGATGTCCTGCATGTTTGTTCATTACTTGGAGTCCCTTCTCCAAAGGGATGGTCCCTGCTAACACTGATCCGAAATTTGTAATTAACATTTTCTCTCAAGCCGGTGAATTGATGAGAGAGTTGTCTTCCTTTTGGTATTTCGGTGAATTCTTCTTCTCCTGGTCCTTTTATTTGTATCCTATATTCAACAATGGGACCGTGACCATGATCGACCGTCTCGTCCCAAACTGGCCACGTGACGGTTACACCTGTTGAGGTGACGTCAGAAAACTCGAGTGGCTCCGACTGGTCATAAGACGGTGGCGCTGAAGAAAATATATTTACATGTGATCGATTCAGTCTTGTTTCGCTTATTAGAATTTGTTTGATACTAGACATTGTTTATTTAATGCAAGATTTTAAAGGGATATTGCGTTAACAAACAATGTACAGAACCGCTAGGTAAAAACGTACTGCTTGCCTTATTCGGCAAGATGATGCGGTTCATTTTGCAATGATGGTATCGTGATCTTTAACGTTACCAGAGTGATTCGTGACACAATCTAACAAAAACATTACAGACCATTAGTTTACCACCACCGGAATATTCCGGCTAGTGGCTGTAAATTAAGAGGCGTAGAATTGCATACGTATTTGCCGTCAACAAATAGCAAAATTATTAATTCATTGTCAAGAGTGTCACTAATTCCTTGCGACTTAATAATCAAAATAAAATGAGGATACAGCATATCAAACTTTCTCACTCTTATAGCTATGCACAAGGGCGGGGTACTGACACGGGTCAATCTGGTAGTGCCGAGAGTCCAGAGCAATGGGCGACCGACTACTATCCATAGTTACCTATAGGAATCCGATGTTTGGTACACGCACTTATGCATGTACTAGGTTTGTGGGCAATATTGTGGGCAAAATAATCCCTTAAGATTTAGAAGTAGGGCGTAAAATATGTCATCAATTATAACCTTACAATAAAACATGATATATTAAAATCAAACCTACCATCTATCAGTGTTTTATGTTTTGTAATCGCTAGCTCATAAGCATTTGTACGTTTAGTCGTAGGGATGGGAAGGGGGTTTAATGAACTTGAAGGTAATTGTGATGCGTAAATTTCCTTACTTTGGTAACAAGGTAAGCTAGAGTCTAGACAGAATGCTTCGTCAGTTGTTTCCGATGGACAAACGTGTTGCGATCTTTCTCCACCACATGGTGCTTCCTCTGGCATCCAGATACGACCGATGCCACGGTGCCCAAACTTGGAGCGATAGTGTCCTCCTTTGAAGAACGATGTCGGCATTTGGAAGACGAAGACTCTTTGATTAGCCCAAGGAGGAGGACTGCCCTGATGGAGGTCTCCTTCACCAACTAAGGCGAGTCGCCCTCCGTAAAATGAATTCTGCATTGCACATGCTATCAAAGAGATAGAAAGAATGAAGCACATTTATCACGACAACCTCATCGTTCGTAACCACTAAACACCATACTAAAGTGGGCAATAGTTCCAGATATTTGTGTCGTTGGAAAATGATTTTAATATGAAGTCTCACAATCTGTATTTAAAATCTGCGTTGCGACTCTATGACTTCGGAGTAACACCTTGAACACCTTGCAGAAAGTATCCCATCTCGGATCTTGACCTTTTACACCCTCCCCCTCGCATGGGTGAGGAAACATGTAACGTCCAACGATTGCAAATCAACTTGTGTTCATCTAAAAGTGACACACATCACAAGTTGTTACTATTTTTACAACTCACTTGTATTACGATACCCTAGAATGGCGTACGATTATTTACTCCCGAATATCTATAATATAACATTCATGCAAAACTGTTTTATGAAATTACTAGTATAAAGAAATACAAATAACAACTCTTTAATTAAGAACAAATTTATAAAATTTAACACTAATAACGGAGAAAGGAAACGAAAGCAGCAAAGAACGTTGCAAATTGTTGGAGAATATAAGGGACGGTATACTAACCTGGAGAATATTCTCACCAATTTCTCACTATTTTGTAAGAGCAACTTTTATTATAATTACTCAAGGAAAAGAATATTACACGTTCACAGTTATATCTCCGTTGAACAAATTGCAAAAATAATTCATAGTTCCGCTTCACATGGTTCATGTTTATGTAGGATAATGTTACTAATATCTGTTTAGACAAAATCGAAAATGAAACTTAAAACATATTGCGAAATTTAACGTCATATGTAGTAATAGTAACATTTTAGGCCTACCTACGCAGGCATTTTAAGCAGTTATTATGTTCTTCGTTTCGAAAACATGTACTTCTTGTGGTGACAGGTATGCTAAGTAGAAATAGTTGTGGAGTCGAACGGGTTGCAAGGTGTTCTGGATCACACATAGCTTTGGCAATGGTTCATAAGTTTGTTATATTTTTCTGCGGAAATATACACATCTTGTGCTAAGGCTACGCTATATAGAACAAATAGAGGCCAGAGTATGCAAATTGTTCTGAAATACACATATGTCTAGTACCAGCGGGTAGTACAAACACCACTATCTGAATATTGAGCAACATCAAATCGACGTTTAGCCTAAATAGATCGTGTTCCGCATTTGGATGTTGCAAATCGTCAGAAATGTGGCATCGATCATTTTAATGACCAATTTGAAGTTTCAATTTTGACTAGCGGCTGCAAAACAGGTCCCTTATTATTAGTGTCGTACAGAGGCTATATAGGCCTGTGTTGTTACATGCATAGGTCTTACGGCTATGGTTGTACCTTAGTCTGCATGTATTTCGTTTTGGAAGCGCTATATAATGAAAATTAATGCAAGAAAGTATTGCCAATCCAAAGCTTATTGACATTTATATTATGTTGGCAACAAGCCTCAGACGTGGCACTAGCCAAGGGCGTTCCCAATGGTAATTTTGTTGTATTTTAAGGATATACTGACCAAATGTGTTCCAAGGACGATAATGATTAAGTTACCGCAAGCGTTCTAATGCGACATGAGACCGTCTCAACTTATTCCTACCTCATTACATTGTT
The DNA here is from genome assembly GCA_000934455.1 of Apostichopus parvimensis. NCBI lineage: Eukaryota > Metazoa > Echinodermata > Holothuroidea > Aspidochirotida > Stichopodidae > Apostichopus > Apostichopus parvimensis. The sequence goes on along the minus strand of KN887351.1, from coordinate 69,017 downwards.
AATGATTACGCAGAGCTTCACCACACTCCATACAAACCCTCACTTTAGTACGGTAGCCTAGTCTCTCCCGTCAGTACCCTACCCCACTATAAAATAATCTGGGCATAAAGGTTATACACTGCTAATGGCCTATACATAAGGCAACTTTAATTAATGAAAGAGAAACAAGTCTGGGCAGATTTTGTAGATTCGCGGTTTTTATACATTTGAGAGAAACTTTGAATGTTACTGTTAACTAAGGGAATTAATATGTCCAGTCAGAAATCAGACTGCGACTTTTGACCGTTATTTCGCAATCATTAAACACTTGGCGAAAGCGGTGAAATGCATTGTGGGAGCTTAGCCCATCACTAC
>KN887351.1:24370-38061 GCA_000934455.1 Apostichopus parvimensis | reverse complement strand
TACCTCTGGACATACAATCAGCGTCCATAGCCTAGCCATAGCCAGACTTTTGCCCCACTCCCTCTTCCCTACGCATAGGCAATGTTCGTTAGGAATTGCAGTATTATGGTCATCATTGTAGTAATTACGATTAGTTTAACAAACATTAAAACAGAGCAGACCAATCAATGACACACACGGACAAGTTGAATTTCAAATTAAAGGAATTGTTAATAGAAGGCGAGCCGAATTCCTGTTGATATACTGAATCATCTGCCATTAACATTATGTCAATGCTGATTCGTAAATGAAATATTTCGCCAGGTTGGGACACTTTGTTATAAACTATACTTTCATACCATGCTTCTAAGCAGTATGAAAAGTATGAATATCATGTGTCTATCAGATAAAGGTTAGAAAGTGTTCAGACTTACTGTCAGTACAGTTGATTTAAGGCATGATATCAGAAGGACATTATAGAGTGGTAACAACATTGGAAAATTATTGTCCCAACTGGCTGAATATGTTGCTCTGCTGTTCATCCGCTGGAATGGTGGAGGATATTCCGATGCCGACACAACCGAATAATTTGCTTTAAACTTGAAAGTGCAACAACATAAAGTGGCTTTGAAATTTAAAGCCCTCCCCCACTTGTCCCCCAGATAAACAGTGGAAACTGATAAACAATGTGGCTCTACACAGTCACGTAGTGTTTTGGAGGGCAACACATCATACTCTATAAAACAACATGCTTTAATTACTTTGTCCTAAAAACTAAACTAACTCAGGATTTCATGGGTTATTGGGTTTCACGTCATGAACGTAACACAATACTTTATGAAAATATCGATCATACTAGAATTACTCTGTGTTTTCATTCAATATATTACTTTAGCAATAAATCAAAACAAACCTAAATCCAAAACAGGAAAATCAGTTGAGAGGTCATACTTTTGATGAAACAACAGCTTGGTTATTATACATAAAAAAAAATGTTCGAACAGAATGTTGATTTTTCATCACTCTTTAATCGCCCTGTTGTTGGTGGTGGTGGTGGTGGTGGTGGTGGACTGTGCATATACGGTTAATGGAAAGTCCTTGACAAGTTCACACTGTCGTCATAAACTTGGCAGCGTTTCAAGAAAATAACATAGCGCTTTCATAACCTTCTAAATCGTACATTTTTTAACATTCGTAATTTAAAACAATAAAACAATGATAATAATAATAATAATAATAATAATAATCATAATAATCGGTACATGGAGGGAGGAAGGCTCGGTTGAGGAGAAGGGAATAATGAAAAAACAAAAACCGTCACAAAACTATACACAAAATAAAGAATCAAATATATAGGATCATGTTGCATTTTACTTCAGTCCCTCAAGAGAATTCTTAGGGCATTAAAAAGACATAATAAAATTTAAATAACACTTGCTAACGAACGTTGCGTATATTGCTTTTTTTCTGATATTACAGGGAGCAGTTCTTATTTTTTGTCTTAGCTCTGTCAATGTAACGTTAAATGAACGTACAGATTATCAGGTGAGATTATCCGTATAGGTTTTTATCAGTCGGCCACCTTGTGAAGAATATATAAGTAAAGTTCTTTGAAACTTTATCGTTATAAAACTACGATACGATTGACGCCTATATGAGGGACTGTCAAGTGTTGTCCTGGTATTTTGCTAGTATCTTGATCTCTTTTGGGGGCTATATCAAGTGTCTTGAAAGGATTAGAGACAATTTTTCTAAACTGTACGAATTTCACATTTTCTGTCTAGAAAACTATTTCGATTATACAATATGCACAGAGCTGCAATTTGAACGTTTATGGGTGGAACAGTGGAAAGCATTATTAAGCTAGTAAGTCAGTTTTGTCATAATAGACAGATCAGATGAATTTACACTATCATTCTCACCTTTTTGTGACTCCAAATTCTTAAGAAAAAGGGATAAAGGTTTAATCTAATGCTTCACACTGTGAAGACACTTGCATGTATCTCGATATCAGTCCCTAACTCAAGATGTCAGTGATTGAATGGAACTTATTTTGACTGGCTCAACCCTCCAGTCTTCCCTAGAATGAATCACAGTATACCGTAGGTGATCTGTAATGTCACAACAAAATGTGTTCTTCAAAAGCTTTACTTTCATATTAATATCTTCTTGTTGAAAGATTTATCATTGAATTCCGATACATTTGGAATGTTTGTTCAGCTGTCAATGTTCACGGTATTTGGGAATTTCATCAAAATGCAACTATATTATAGAATGTTATTTCCTTTGTGTAAAGAGAGTTAAATATTATTCAAGAAACCAAAATTTCAGCTTAATTTGCCATTATGATATAATTCATTATATTGATGCAAGATACATTCACAAAATATAATCAAAGTTATGAACATTTTATCTTTGTCATACCAAATGCTATGAGGATTCGGTTTAGACCTATATTTGCAGAAAATTCCATTTTTACTTAGCAATTCCCTTCATTTACCAGGATGACTCTTTAATTATTTTTCATCGGAATTCAAGCTTACACTTTAATTGCTCTCTATTAACACTGAATATGATTATAGCATTATCACTTAGGCAGCTGTGTTCTTAGTAATTACTCAGTTTTTCATTAACTTTTCTTTCTCAACAGAAGCTTAATCCAAAACATTTCTAAATATCTCTTTTCTTGGCTCATTTCCCCATAGATTTTGCAACTGCCAAAATAGCTTTCTTAACCAGCTGTGTATTTATAGTGTCAATTCTATGTCATATAGGTAATTGTTGCTTCAATTTAGTTGATATACGGTTCTAAACAACTGTTATGCCAATTAACATTTAACTGCTTAAGGTGGCATACTCCTATTAGAGTCTATATCCATCCGCTCGATTGTTCTCCTTCGGGAAAAGTGCCAAAAAGCAGCAGGAGATCATCTTTTGTGACCTGTTATCAATCATTTTCTAGTTTTTTGTGGCTTGCATGTTAAAGAGCATGAATGGAAGTACAAGTGGTGAGAAAATTGGATTTTCTGTCACGGTTTAATCCTAGAGGCTGTATTCCGTGCGGTTAAAAAGAAACTAATTGGATGCATTGATATCCTAACCTCGGCTAGTTAATCCCATAGAAATTTAATGAAAGAATAGATTTAAGCGCCAGGTTATGCTTTGTTTGGATTTGTTTAATCTGTAGAGTATTTGTAGAGTATTTGTAGAGTAAAAATCTTTTGCATAGACACATGTGTCTCAAGATATCCTGTTGACTGGACTGGATTGTGTAACTAAGCAGCTTAAGGGGTGTGGCCTTGCTAACTAAAATTTCCTTTCACATTTTTGGAAGGCAAAATTAGGGATATTTTGGAAGTCACTCCAAAATTAGTTCCAAGCAGAGGAGATACATCTTAAGGAAGCTCCATATTGTTTTAACTTAATTCACCAGGAAATCGCCACGAGATAGAATTTAGTAGCTGGGCAGTTTGTATAAATAGTGTGTGTGTGCGGCAGTACATAAATTGTGAAAGTTACTCTCTTTTTTTATTGGACACTGTCTGGGTGTTTAACGCCTATTCGGCGTCGCATCGTGTTGGGAGACAGGTGTCAGGACAGAGAGAGAGCTCTGGATGATGTCGTGAAACTAATTAAGAGGCATTTTCATTCCATCATTTTGGCTGAGGGCAGGAGACCTACTTCACCACCTGGGGGCGTGCGTGTTCCTGTTTCTACCTTCGACTTATCTTCTAACCAGCCTCTTTGTTCCGGAGACTTGGAGCGTTTGGAACTTAACAATATACACTATATAACACCATAAGGGTTTGAGTATTAAAATTATTAAAATGAGGTCGCTCCATTGACTCCTATCTAAGGTTTAAAGGCATTGAAGACTCGCCCCAAACCGCGTGCGGCAATCTGAAAAAGTTAACTTCCCGTTGCTTGCAAGTGACGTTTTGTTCGTGTCGCTACAAAATGCAGACAGTTCAGTAATGAAACGTGATACCTTGTTATCTTTAGCTGGACCTGAGATGTCCATTGCTGTATAGTTTGTACACTGTGCTGTGGGTATTGACCGCAGCTGTATGTACTGACTGTAGACTAGTGTCTAATTACCGATGGTAGCAAGCAGTGTGTGTGTTTTTTGGGGATCGATGGTGGTGTCTAGCACTTCTGTTACACCTATTCGAAACTAGGTCAGATTACCGGCATTAGACGTTTCTTTTTGCGCGAGTCTTCACACCCTTTAACAGTGGTGAAAGAAAATCATAGAAAAGAAAAAGAAATTGTGAATTCCCTCCTCAGTGATATAGTCTGTATGAATTAAGTTAGATATTTTCATAATAAAGTATGCGGGGACATTATTTTCATTCATTTATTTATTACCAGCAAGTAAAACATTTAAAGAATTACAATAGAACCGAGACTAATATGTAAATATGCGTAATTTACCAACTGTGATGAAAAAACGTGAAGATTTGATTGGTCATCGAAAATGCTTAATAAACAATACGGAAGTTGGTATTATATTTAGGCTTTGTTTCAAATGAAACAAGTATCTACGAGTCAAGTAATATCATCGTTCATTAACTGACTTTGCCGGGAATACCAAAGAATAATTCTGTAATATATTAAGAGGTTTCTCTTCATGAATTCAAGTGAGAAGACAGCAATTAGTTTATGTATATACCTGAACGTTATCATTATTCATTCACAAACTGCGTACATATGATAATATATTTGTCTTCTTTATAATTCCGATTAATCATCCAGTGTACAGTATTCATATGCAATGGCAAACCTCAGGAATAAAAGCGAGTATACAATCGAGTCAAAACGAACAAGAAAAGGAAAATACGAGGAGCTGGACATAATGACGCCTGTTGATGTAACTCTTTGTTGAGCAATGGCGAACTGGGCTCAGTTTACAGAACGTCATTAATATAGAACTGACTGATTTCAGATCTCTGACATTTGCAACTAGAGTTTCTTCCACGTGGAACCACACTAAATGTAACAATACTAGCGATTAACAGCAGATAAAATAATTAATAAGTAAATTAATTAATTAATCAACACACATGCAGATATATTTATTTCCTTTACATAGTCCTTACATTGAATGGTTACATATGGATCAATTGTACTACTAAAAAGGAATACCAGGGAATCAACGGTAAATTTCTTTTTATGTATGTATGTATTGTATGTAAGTTAGATCCTCCTGTAAGCGGGAACTCGCGAAGAAGCCTCATTGGCTTATCAAAGCTGCAAGCTGACCGAAGTCAGTCTCTTAGATTCATATTTAACGTCCATAGTTATGAATTATCAATTGTCAACAACTCTGTAACTGGACGACATACATTAATCTTGGAGTGACTCGAACTCGGGACCTTATGATTGAAAGGCACCGCGGCGTTAACCACTGAGCTAACACTCCATTTTTATGGTTTGATATATAGTCAAAGTTTCTATGAAAAGTCTCGATTTAACTGCTATGTTAAAATTCCGCTGAATGACTGAACACTTCACTAGTACCGTACGGTTCCTTGTTGAAAACCTCCTAACCTTACTTAATACTACCCTATAGTTCTAAATTTCAAGAAAAGTTGATATTAAATAGTCAAACGTGTGAGATTCAGTGTTCCAGCTTCAAGGAATAAGTCGAAATTACGGTATTATAATATAGTAGGATATAGTTAAAGAATTGAGAAAAAACACCAAAAGTTTAAGATGCGAAGCCACAAGCTTGAGATAAAAAGTCGAAATTTCGAGGAACGAGTCAAAACTTAGATGTAGCTTTTTCCTAAAAAATAGTCAAAAGTTGAGAATATAAATGTAAATTGGAAATAACAATCGTCTTTTAAGAACTTGACACAATCCCTGTCCATCGAAAATCTTAGATAAAAAGTACACACTTTTGGAGAACTGAGGAAATTAAATTAAAACACAATTTTGAGATATAATAGTAAAACACTTTAAGATATCTGAGCTACCGTAGCAGCTTCAAAATTAAACATCGCCTGGTGAGGATTCTCTAACTGGTCTCTGGTTTCTGCCCCTCCCCACTCCCCCCCCCCCCGCTTCCCCATTCCAAGACACACACACCTTTTTATATCTAAGTTAGCCTTACGAAAAAGCACATGCGAAATTGCTTAACGATTATAAGGTAAACAAGTTTTAAGAATGATGTTATTATAATGATAAAAGACAAAATAAAGTATTTAGTATCAAGTATCCCACAGGAAATTGAAGTGTAGGAACCACCCTTTTTACAAATCGAAAATTATTGTAGTAATGAAATTTTTAATATGTCTTATTCTTCAAGTTGTAAAATACCAGATGTTGAGAGCAATACACCCAACGATACTTACGAAATAAAGGACACGAAGCAAATAGACACGATATTTATAAACCATTCGAACGGTAGATAAAGCAAAAGCATAACAGTCACGAAGCAAGCGTACACAAGAACTGCAGACTTTGTTCCACGTTGTAGGTGGTAATAGTGCTGTCCTTTCCGTGGAGCCAGAATCATTCCTGTTGCTTCCTGCATCACCGGTGGAGATTGTTGATCCAGTGTTCTCTTTTTTTGAACAATCTTCCACAAGCAAGTAAATAACCTTCACTATTGTCAGGAAAGACCCCAAACTCATCAACACCAAGGCATATATTCCTTAAAAATAATAAAAATGTTATATATACATGTACAGTGGTCTATTACAGACACAGTAAATAAAACTTAAAATAATCATATCGGGATTATTTAGATCGGTATTTTCTATTGTCGAAATTGTCCAAAACTCAAACCAGCCAGCCCCAGGTCAAATGATCGACTCTATGTTCCCCTTTAATCGACACTCTTTGTATTCAGGATAAAGATAGGCGCTGTTTACGATGATCGGTGATCAACGATTATTGCGCACAAAGATAGAGCTTAATCTGATAGTCTGGAGACATTACATAACAGCAGTTCCAAAGAAAAGGGAGGCGGATGTATGGACACGCAACCAGCGAGGGGACAAACTTTTAATTAAAGCGCAAGTTGCTTTATAATTACAACTGTTACACTATTATGAGGGGGGGGGGGTTACAAGCCTACAGAAGCTTAAGGAATTTAGGATTGCTATTTTAAAGCACAAAATACAAACTAGATTTACATTTCATTTTTCTGGGAATGCATCTCAGATCCCTATTGGGAGTCCAGGGGCAAACCCCAGAAAGCTCAAGCGTTTTTCTGGTATTTTTGTTCTCTCGCAGTGAGTTTAAAGAACAATATGTGTGGAATTTATTGCAAAGCACTGGTGAGGTTGAGGGTGAGGGAAGTCCACTGAAGTATGTATGTATGTATGTATATGTGATCTTCCCAGGGCCGGATTTACCAATGGGCAACGTGGGCAGCTGCCCACGGGCCTCCACAACAAGGGGCCTCCACATACTTCATGAAAAATATATATATAAGGGGAAATTTGAAGAAAAAAAAATTAAATGTAGGCTGACAAATATCATCAATCAGAATCATATTGCGCGCGGCTTACGCCATGCATACGCTTGAAGTCATATTCAATTTTAATTGTATCTCTTTGTGAATGGTAGAAACAGCTAAGTGGTTGTTTTCCCCAGGACGGCGATCACTGGAGGGGGGGGGGGCCTCCACCACTGAAGGTTGCCCACGGGCCTCCACATGTCTAAATCCGGCCCTGGATCTTCCCGCAAGCAGGAACTCGCGAAAGAAGCCATGGAGGCTTATAGACTCGCAAGCTGACCGAAGCCAATCTCTCGGCACACATCCATTTAACGTCCATGTCAGGAAGTTGTTATTGAACAACACCCTTGCCAGACGACACACATTGCTGTCGGCGGGAATCGAACCGGGGATCTCATGACTGGGAGACGCCGGCGTTAACCACTAGGTTGATGTTGAGGTTGAAGTTGATGGATTTTGAAATTTTTGTTGTTCAGTAGTAACGACTTTAAAGCACAGAAGCACAGAAGGAGAAATTAAATGCCTGTGGTATTTATTCCAAGCCGAGAAGCTGTAGTGCTTTCAAAATAGTTATCTAGTAGCTATTTTTACTTAAACTCAGAAATGCATTCCAGAGGTTCCAGTTTCATTGGAATGTATATCAAACCTGACTGTGGGGTTGAGGGCGCAAGCGTCTTGATCCTGTCAGGCACGGTATGTGATATTTATGGAAGTTTTAATTCGTAGTATCACCATATTTAAAAGTTGCATTTTCATATTTAAACAAGTCAAAAAGAAAGAAAATCGCACTCGATTCCAGTGGCATTTCAATCATTGAGCTGAACGACACTGGCTGTTCGGTGACATTCGAAAAACAACACTAAAAATTGACATCACGTGACCACAGTTCGCAATAGCGAACACAATATTGGATATGAGACATATGGCCCTGTGGTATTGTCATTCTTTTTCTAGCAATAAGCAACATCACCTTCGTGTGATAATCTGTTTATCATTGAACTCACCTACATTACAGACATCAGTGCTAGGTAGCAGGTTGTACAACAACTGTAAGAAAACCACCAAAGCCAAGACACACGTGAGGCCATACGTTGCAACTTCAGCATTTCCAGAAGGTAGGAACATCATAAGCAAAGTCAGGGCTTCCACTAATATGCAAGGAACCAACAAACTAATCAGGGCAGTAAAAGGGTTATACCGTTCCAGTGTGATTTGATACGTTATGTACGATTGATCTTTTACGCAGTAAAGACATTGGTAGCTTGGGTCATAATGGAAGTGCGTCATATTCCATTCACCACGACTTGCTTCATTTTGTTTGTAAGTGTCGTTTATGAATAACTCGTCGTTGTGGTAAAGTGTTTGCTGCGAAATAACAGTATATATATATATATATGAAATACGTGAAATACATACAAGTTGCTGTTGATATAGCATGAACTAACACATAGAAAACGGTATCTTTCAAGTTGTTATCCACATCTAGAATATACGTTTCTTTTCTTATAGACAGGTGAGGTTGTCACAGAAAATTAAAAAACTAAACTGTTCTCCGCCCTTCATTGTTCATTTATTAAAAACGGTATATATTACCAATTTAAAGGGTGTGAAGACTCGCGCAAAAAGAAACGTCTAATGCCGGTAATTTGACCTAGTTTCGAATGAGGTGTAACAGAAGTGTTAAACACCATCATCGATCCCAGAAAATACACACACAGCTTGCTACCGTCGGTAAGTAGACACTAGTGTACAGTCAGTACATACATCTGCGGTCAATACCCACAGCACAGTATACAAACGATACACCGATGGACATCTCAGGTCCAGCTAAAGATAACAAGGTATCACGTTTCATTACTGTCTGCATTTTTTAGCGACACGAACAAAACATTACTTGCAAGCAACAGAAAGTTAACTTTTGCAGATGGCCGCACGCGGTTTGGGGTGACTCTTCAATGCCTTTAAACAGTACCACAAAATATATTAGACAATATATTATATGATACATTTATATAGCCTCTATCATATATTCAAATCTGATAAGCCCAGGGCGGTGATAGTAGGGTGTATTGCAATGTTTGAGAATAGTATACTAAACCATTACACACTCCCTCTGTATAGAGCCATTACCATCTTGGAATAATAATTAGAAAATTGTACTACATCTTAACAACTTTTGTAAATATTTAAGAGGAACCGAAACATATGTCGCATGTATATATGCTGATGTGGAATAACTAGACGAATCATGTAACTGGAAAACGGTTCCAATAATAGTCATTACATTTTTCTATATAATCATTTTTTTGGAAATTGACTTTCGCCGTATGCATGAAGGAACAAAAACCAATTAGCTACATCTACTTTGCAAATACAAACAACATATAAGTACTTTAAGAAAGAGCCACATAGGGTACGAGACAACAAAAAACAAGATTACAAACAAACCTTGAGGGCAATCCATGGAGTTGCAAATCTCATCGCAAAATCAATTTGATGTATAACTGCTTATGGTCTGCATAACCATTTCCTTTGGAATTCATGAACACCGCATTGAACAAAACACCATGGCTTATTCCTTAGTTGCCATGATTGAAATTTTATATTTTGACAATACTTAATTTGTGAAGTTTGTAACGTTATTCAACATTGCATTCATAGCAAAAAGTCACCTGTAATTCTGAATGAAAGCAAATATAGAGAAATACACACGCGAACACGCACCATAGTTTGCATCATCATTGAGTGTAGGCATATACGAACGCTCTATTAAAAATCTTGTTGTGGAAAACAAGCGAGGGCTGATGCGCGCATACAATGACTTCATCTTTTGGTGTTTAAGAAGTATAAAAGTCACCAATCTAGCACGTTCCAGCAGTACAAAATCTTTGATTATATACTCAAAAAACTTGCTAGCGCCTTGTATATTAATACTCGACTTCTAAGTTTTATTTCATTTACCATGATAGTACTTGACATACTAATTCAATATTGTTGTGAGGGTTGTAAGTCATTGCAATGCTTCACCTTAGAGTTATAGTAAAAGAGGCCCTTTTTCAACTCTGGCCGCTGACGTTTGTTACGATAGCAACCACATATTTGGTTCAGTACTAGACATAAATATTATACCTGTGAAGGTTGCAAGACAATTTAATGCTTCTCCTTGGAGTTATACCAAAAAAGTAACCTTTGACTAATTTGACCCGTGACCTCCTACCTTTGACCTTTGACCTCGTTTATCATGGTAAATACATTTTGATAGTACTTGACATACTCATTACACATGTGAAGTTTGGAAGTCAATTCAATACCTAACTGGAGTGGTAGCAAAACGTCACTTTTTGCCAAATTTGCCCAATGACATTTGTCGTACACCTTTGTTTTCAGTTACCATTGATAATGGCATATTTTGATAAAACTTTACTCCACCATCGTACCTGTGAAGTTTGCAAGTCAATCCAATGCTCCCCGTTTCGAGTTTTAACAAAAACTCGCGTTAAGCATGATATGACCTGTGACCTTTTGTTCTAAGTGTCTGCGAAACACAGGTTGCTATCACGGGGCACCTCCATACCAAAGATTGAAGAAAATGTCCCCAGCCGTTTACTAGGAGTTCTTAACACATATTTGCACTCAAATATACGTTTGACCTTCGAACCCGTGACCTTTGAACAGTTTCCATGGTAACCACATATGTTGATAATATTTGACATTCCCATTATACCCATTAAATCAATTCAATGTTTTCCCTTGGTGGTATAGCGGAAATTCACTTTTCACCTAATGCAACTTCTGATATTTTGGCCTTTCGTTCCTAGGGTCTGCGAGATAGAAGTTCCTGTCGTGGGCCACATTCCTACCAGGTGTGAAGAAAGTCGGCATAGCCCGCTTAGGAGGAGTTTTTGACCCACAATTGTCGATGTAACAGACCTACACATACACGGACAGCTTCTTACCCGTCTCCCAGATATGGACTTCCGGGCACCCTAACATGGGTGAGCTCCCGAATCGCTACTCAGGAAAATTAATAACAACCATGGCAACCGTTGCAATGGCAATAACCAACCGACTATAATATACCATCTCAGCAATGAGATAATAATACGTCATGGCATGGAGAACATAAGCATAAAATATGTAAAGCAAGTTTGTGCACTTTTTATGGCCATGGAAACAAAATAAGTACGGTGTTTAGGTTTCCTGATTATTCCTTTAAACAAGTAGTCCTGTATTAAACACTTAAACATTTTTGGATGTATTTTGCTACAACGAAACCATTACCTCGCTTGTCTGGTGCATCCAAGTTGTGAACGTTACGTCACAGTTCTGCTTATCGAATGGAAACTTCTTAATATGCATGGAGCAGAATGATCTCGTTGATGCCATGGTATACCAGTAAACTGTTCCGTTAGAAAGAACTTTCGCAACTTCGGTCTCTATTTGGATTTTGAGGTCAGTGTCAGTGGGAATCCTAGTAGAGTATGAAACAAAACATATTACCCATTAAATATCATTCCGTACCGAACTTGGCAAACGTTTCATTTTGCCTTTGTAAGCATCACTTTTGGAGCATCGCGCCGTGCTTGAAATTTTCTATGAAGGGATGAGAAAATCATTGTATAAGAAATAATGTACCACGGCAAGCCAGTATAAACTCTCTTTAAGACTCACTTTAATGACACTTACTAATTTCTCAAAAACCTTTATGAAAACGTGACTGGATAGTTTGGAATAGTATTGAATATTATTTATCAAACATACAGATCTATTTTCACCACAATGAGGTGGAAGTCTTACAAGAAAATACAGAAGTAAACCATACGCTAAAGGCGCAGTATCAGAATTTACCCCCTCCCTCCCTTACCCCCCTTCCCCCGGTTAACGGATGGATGAAACTGCAAATACCAGGTCAGTCCACACGTTAAACGAATGATCAGGAATTGCGGTGTGTGTTTCCCAAGTCGGCTAGTGGTGCGGTTTGTTTGGATAAGTCTCTTCTTTCACATAATGGGCTGTATTAGCGAAACAAATCTAAACGAGTTTTGGTTCCTTGCTTTTTGCAAAAAAAGGAACCTATGCATTCAACTCGGCGTGTGTGTGTGTGAATGTGACGTTTGGCTTGTGTACACGATATCGCAATAAAGAAATAATGTATCATGACCAAACTTGGTGGGTGGATAGCCCATAGTGAGAGGAAGTTCCCTATTGTTTTTGGTGCCTGCAAAGGTCTCCAAAGGTCAAAAAATGCAAAATATTAAAAATGCTACAACTCCCAGTGCAAAAGTCTGATGCAGTTAATATTTTAAGACAAGCTGTGAATGGGATAAGGTATTGTTTCCAAACGTAACGTTCATGTGATCCAAGGTCAATAAAGGTCAATTAGGAGTAAAAAAAACTAGTATTTTTGCAATAACTTGAGAACAAAATGTCCATCAAGGTTGGGAGACGCTATTGTAATCCAATAGTCAACCTGCATCTTGGTGACCTTTGACCTCAGGTTGACCTCCAGTGACCTGTATGAATTTCTTTAGTTAGTTGAATTTCCGTGGGCATATTCAGATCTCAAAGGTACCTTCCGATCAATATTGTCCCTGGGTTGACCTTATCAGAAGTTATCAGAGGTGAAAGTTTTTTTTTTTTTTTTGGAAGTACTGTTAGGGTGGTCATACAGACTTATCATGTTGTTTCTTAGAATCAGCATGCCTTACTACATATTACCAGGAGGTCAAAAGGTCAAAGATGCTTTTTTTGGGAGATATAGGGCAAAGATAAAGTTTGTCAATATTTTGATATATGATAGAGCAGTGTGCTTTATAGAGGAAACTAACTTGAGGACAGAGTGCACATCTCGCTTCAATCGGACACCTAGTTCTGAACAGGTTCTCAATGATTCATTTGTGATATTTTTGGCAATAATACATCGGACCAAATAACAATTTATGACAATTCTGCTCCCTTGTAAATATTCCTATATAAGCAAGGAACCATAGTGCCCTTGGGCTCTTGTTTTCTAGAGTTTTTGCTTAGGTACCTTTCATACACGATCAGTTCCGGTTGCCATATTTTATTTACTGGTAGATCTAAACTACGAAGACCTCCGTAATCATCAGGGTTCCACGTAAGGCGATGGTCATCCCAAATCTGAGGGGAAAAACACATAATTTCTTAGTCCCATAAGGCTTAAATGTTGTTTGGCGACATTTAAGGTACTATGTAATTGTTTCGATTCAACCCCAATGCCAGA
>KN887351.1:0-13271 GCA_000934455.1 Apostichopus parvimensis | reverse complement strand
TCCTGATCTCCTGGATAGTTTGGTGATTACTTGAACCCATATTGCATAATACAAGATAACATTGGAAAAATTATGAGTACTATTTCAAAGTAATGTTTTAAAAATTCTTTGTTCAATACCCTGGTGAGTGATATAAGAGTTATATGAGTAAAAGAAATAAGGATTATTTCTTCCCCTTACATAAAACACAAGGATGTTAATATTCCCATAATTGGAATTTCGTTCCTGCTAGTTATCATTACAATGAACCAATGGTATCGTGCAGAGTATTTTTTAAGAATGTTACGGTCATAAAAACTGCACCGAGAGTGACCATGCAATGTGAGTAACCATAAAATTATGATGCCAAAATGAGCCCAAAGACATCAAACATGCAATGTGAGTAACCATGGAATTACCCAAATCCAAACGAACAGAGGGTGCTGAGGTTGGCCAAATTTGCGTCATGGATACATCGGCAAAATGCACAACATAACATAGGCGAATGCCGCACTTCATTGCACATTAAGCAAAGAGAAAAGTATAATGAAGTTACATACATAAACGAAGATCTGTTTCATACGTTAGTGCGTAGGCCTACTACTAATGACATTAAAGTAGGTTGATTTTATACACTGAAACGTTCCTCTCTAATTAAACGGACCTTCAAATGATGGCTTCGTTTAAATACTCAAATGCTTCTACGTTCTTTTGGGATGTCTCGATACTGATGAACAGATGAAATTCGTAAATTAAAACATTCCTTCCTTAAATGGGATATGATATACGTTGAGCAGTTGGTTCATGCAGTGGTATTTTGTACTGTTTATCAAGTACATCGCTAACGCTATTTGCCTATTGCTAATTAGCAAATTTCGAGTCGACCAAAAGTCGAAATTTGAATATTCCATGTAAACTCTGCCTTCCTGAGCGCCACCAAACGTCAACTGTAGATCACGCCAAAATACATTTCTTTATTTATGATTGTGGCAAAAATGGGATGTGAACACCTCCCAGGCACGCATTACAATTTTGGGATATATCCAGGGTAGATTTTATGGGTTTTAATTAGCTTAAATGAAATATATACCATAGTAGCTTATTACACTTAATCTAACTTCAAGTTGCTATTTTTTTTTAATTGAAACAAAATATGCGCATACGAAGTATTATGAAGTATAGGTCACCTTTCTGTATGTAAAAGAATTCCAAATAAGTATGACATTTGCTTCATAATTAAATAAAAATGTACACATGAAACTGTAATTGTCTTCAAAGTTCGACGTTAAGTGACGTCGGTTATCGTTCACTTTATGTAGCTTAAAAGCCGCAAATAGAAAGTAATGTGAAGTTAACCTGTTAAAGTAAGAGTAGTAGTACCAAGTACCACACGCCGCGCTCAGGAGTCACACGTCTGTAAAGCATAGCAACTTGAGAACGTGTTTGTTTTTTATTATTATTTTTTTTGGCTAGGGGGGTTTAAGTCGTATTTTATCTAATTATGACATGGGTCAAAGCATTGAGCTTGTTCGGCGAACATGTATGCAAATGATACAACATTTCATATGAAGGGCAAGTCTGTAGATGATTTAAATACCAAACTTGATGAAGATATGGCTAATGTTTGCAAATGGTGCCAGAAAATAAATTGGTTTTAAATAGAAATAAAGCTAAAACCATGTTGATTGGTTCAAGACAAAGGCTGAAATCCATTCAAATCGAATTAATTAATTATTGCCGTCGAAGATTCTTTAATTGAGAGTGTATGCTGTGAAAAGATTTGGTCGTAAAAATTCGAAATATTAATTTTCTTGGAATGAACAAGTCGATTCTGTTTGCAAGCTCGTTTCCAGTATATTGACCTTACCTCGACGTAAACTTGTATTCTATATTATAATGGGTATATCTGACCTATGGAGTATTGTAGTTCAATATGGGGTATGACTAATACCAGAATTGTTCTCAGAGACTTAGTCGTCTACCGAAAGCTGCAGCAAGATTTATTCTGAATGCAACATTTGATTATATATAGATCTGAAGAACTTTTCAACTTTGAACAGGTCCTCTACTCGAGAAACGTTTAAAATGGTATTTAAATGGTATGGCTTCACGGTACCTTGTGGACATATTCCGTCATACGAATAATGTACATAACCACTCCCGATAAGGTCCACCACACGAAATAATTTATTCTGAGAGGGTGGAAATACCCAGTGTCATCAGAAAACATTTTTATGTGTTGATACTAAGGAGTGAAACGAGTACTCAAGGTAGTGTAAAAATGTCAACTCCATGAATACCTTGAAACGTTTTATCCAGGACTTCAACTAATTACTTATGCTCTCAATTTAGTTTTATTGATTGTTCCATGTTGTGTTTTAAGCCATTGTCTATTTCGTATGTATTTTCCAACTGTGATGAAAAAACGTGAAGATTTGATTGGTCCTCGAAAATGTCAAAAATAGTCAAAAGTTGAGAATATTGAAAACTATTTTGAGAACTATTTATTTTATTTCCACTTCACCATAACATAAACAAAGTGAACATGTAACATTTGAATATACAATACAAATACATTCCATATGAATCAAACAATTGATATATACAAATGATGTGAAGTGGGGGAGACCTGGCAGAAGCAGAGCTTATCGAGGCCAAGCCACCAACAAAAAACACACACAACCCCTTCCCCCCCTCCCCACCCCACCAAAAAACACCTAAACATAGGGAAATAAACTAGACACTTTACACGTGCTTATTTAATAAAGACCGTTTTAGTTGTTTTTTAAAATGTAATAGTGATTTGAACTATTGACCTGGGTATCTAGGACCAGTGTATCTAACAGTTAGTTGTGAAGTTGCAGAATAGGTGTGTTCACGAAATAGATTTGACTGTTGTCTGGTATTATGGTCATGAATTGTATTAGTATGAGTGAAAAAAAGATGAAAACTTTGTTGGAAGCAAGCATTCCCACCACTTGAACATAAAAATACCCAACTGATAATGATATATGTCAAAAATTGTCAGTAACTTAAGCTCACTAAATAAATGGGAGGTATGATCACGATAAGATGCATTACAAATTATTCTAACAGCTCTTATTTTGTAGGAGAAAGAGGGAGTTTACTTTATTGGGAGAAGAGTTTGCCCATGATATAGCACAATAATGAAGATGAGGAATTATTTAGGTTTTATAAATAGATAGTAGAATATTATTTGGAATAAATGATTTAATTTTATACATGACACCTACAATTCAAGCAACATAAGTTTGTACTTTATGAATATGTGGCTTCCAATTCATATGATTTACATCAATTATCACACCAGGGAATTTAGTAGTGCTAACATTACAAATCATCTGATTATCAATCTTTATATTTATATCACAGACCGCTTTTTGGTAAGGACGAAAAATCATAAAGTTTGTTTTATCAATGTTTAAAGATAATATTAGCCCGAAACCAAACAGATACTTTTTTTAGTTCCTGGTTGACAATCGCCGGGCCAGTTGTAAATTTTTGTGACTGAAAAAATTATTAGTGTCATCGGCAAATAATATGAAAGAAAGAATTGTTGAAGTTGCCTGAATATCATTAATATAAATGAGAAAAAGTAGAGTACCAAGAACAGACCCTTGGGGAATTCCACATGTAATTGAATTCATGGTGGAAGAGTTAGACTTAAAAGTTACAAACTGTTGTCTATTTCTTAGTTAGCTAGAAAACCAACTTAAAGCAGTCCCTCTAATACCATAATGAGAAAGTTTTCTTCAGAGGATGTCATGATTTACGGTATCAAATGCCTTTGAAAAGTCCAACAAAATTCCAATCCCAAAGTGTTTATTGTTAAAGGTATTTGCGACTTTGTCGAATAAATCGATAACCGCCAGATATGTTGCATGATTTGGACGAAACCCATATTGTTTATCACTAAGATTATTATATTTGGCAAGATAAGAATAAATTCGATTAAAAACTATTTTTTCAAGGATCTTGGAAAGAAAGGGTAAAAGAGAAATAGGTCTTTAATTTTTCTCATCTGTAATACCACCTGATTTATATAGTGGCAGGACTTTAGCTATTTTTAAATTTTGAGGTACTACTCATGAACTAAGCGAAAGGTTGAAGATATGGACAAGGGGTTCACCAACCTCGTCCATACACTTTTTTTTTATAATACTACCCTTAATATTATCAAAACCGGCTGCCTAATTATTATCCTGATGATTTACAATTTTGATGATCTCACCTATGCTTGTAGGAAAAAGAAAAAAAGAATTTTCAAAAGATCCCTTTAAAAATCTTTCAATACCTATACCTGTATCATTAATCTTAGATGCTAAGTTATTACCCATATTTACAAATATAGTGTTAAATGTGTTAGCAATACCAGTTGTGTCTGTTACCTTGACATTGTTCTCTATAAGGTGATCAGGTAGTGTATTTTTTTTACAATTCCTATTCATAGCGTGGTTTATTACTCTCCAATGTCCCTTTTATGTTACCTTTATATTGATCAAACTTTGAGTTAAAATATAATACTTTAGCTGTTCTAATAGGTAGTGTTAAATATTGTTATATGTAGTATAAATCAGATTATTGCTTTGACTAGGATTAGACAAGTACTTCCTATATAAATTATTTTTCTTATGAATAGATTTTAAAAGATTGTTAGATATCCAATGAGTATAGGATTTACCACAACCAAGCCTTGTTTTAATAGGAGGGCAAGTTTCATCCAAAATGTCATTAAAAATATTCATAAAGGAATTATACGTGCGTCAACATCATCATGTGAAAGACAAGACCAGTCGACCTGACGCAAGTGAAGTTTAAGACGTTCAATATTATTATCAGAAGTATAACGCTTCATTGTGAAAGAGTGGTCATAAGACTTAACATTGTCTTTGAGACCAGCTAGCGTTACTAAACAAATAGTTAAGTGATCGCTGACATCAGAGATTATAATACCTGATGAGCTATTATGTTTGTGATCATTAGTAAATATAATATCTATGAGTGTAGCAGATGTAGGAGATATCCTAGTTGGTTTATCAACGGTAGGTACCAGTGAAACGAATATAACATGTTGATAAAATCCGCTACATAATCGTGTGTATCAACTTCTAGCAAATTAATATGAAAATCGCCTAAAATGTAGCATGTTTTGAACAAACACCAGCTGATTGTAATGAATCATTAAATATAGTGTTGAATTGATTGATACTAAGATTGGGTGGTCGATATACAACCCCTACATTTACTGATTTTGTTTTAGAGATGCATAATTTAATCAACATGGATTCAAAACAAGTAATATTGACATTGTCATTTACAGAGCTGCTGATGTCATCATAAACAGAAAAGGTAAATAAATAATTGACATACATAGCCACTCCTCCACCGGTTGAATAATTTCGGTCCCGGTGAATAAAAGTATACCCAGGTATATCAAATAGCTCAACGGGACTAGTTGCATGCAGCCATGTTTCACGGGAAAGTTGTGCTTGCATGAAAAAAGAAGTTGCAATAAAGCTTCATAATTTTTACTTAGACTCCTAATATTTACATGGAGAAAGTTCAAATTTCCACTTGGTTTACCTATTGAAAAAAAGTCAGCAGTTTTATCATTATCTATATATTTACAAGATAAACCCCTAGCAGCACCCAAATCAGAAGCAGGGTCAATGTTTATTTGAGTTGAGAAGGTCAGTTAATGAAATAACTGTGTGATTAGTACCAAACATTAAACAAGAAGAACAAATACTTACAAGAAAAAAGAAAGAAAAAAACGGTAACGACACTAATAAATCCAGTAAGTCCAGAGCAAAAAAACACTATGCAAAATGACTACAAACATACAGTAACTGAGATATAAACAATTCAAGCGATGAGTCACGATTCCATATAACAGTATAACCAAAGGACTACATTCCAGTACGTGTTACGCAACCGTTTCGAGTACTGTTTATAAACTGAAACAATTCCATCGACGAGTCACCATTCCATATAACAGTATAATCAAAGGACTACATTCCAGTGTGTTACGCAACTGTGTTGAGGGCTGTTTGTAAACAATGGATATGTTAAAGTGGTATAATGTTGCCATCAGCGATATGGTGAAGATAATTACAATTTCTGTAGGTCCGATAGATTTTTTATTCGTTTAACGACACTTCTGCCATCCCTATTGATGGAGACTGATACATTGCCATCAATTGTCCAGGTACTAGATGTATATTTGTGCTCCTGGGCTGCCTTTAACAGGGACTGCTTGATATGAGTTAGATCTTCCTTGATGACTATTCCGGTGTGTTTTAATTTTCTACGACTGTATAGGAATTGTGATCTGATTTGATAAGAGTTAAACTTGATAATGACCCCCCTCGGTCGTCCAACAGATTTCGCCCCGACTCTGTGACAACGATCGATGTGTTCTGTCTGAAGGTTTACTTGAAGTTTCTCCTTGGCCAGGGTCATAATTTTGTGAGTGTCTCAGTTATGCCGAACACTCTGACACAATTTCGTCGGGAGTATTAATCTATTTCATTTACTTTATGCCGTAGAGTGTCGTTTTCTGTTTTTCAAGCCGTCATGGTTGTTCTGAGTTGATCGTTCTCTACTTTAAGATTATCAGTTTTGTTCTCCAAATCAAAGATACGCCCTTCATGTTTTTCCAGTCCTTTCTCTATTTGACTGAGTAGTTTTTATTTGACTGAGTCGTATAGATGTAAATTGAAAATAACAATCGTCTTTTTAGAACTTGAGATAATCCCTGTCCATCAAAAATCTTAGATAAGAAGAACACAATTTTGGGAGAACTGAGGAAATTAAATAAAAACACAATTTTGAGATATAATAGTGAAACACTTAAAATATCTGAGCTCCCGTAGCAGCTTCAGAATTAAAAAGCGCCTGGTGAGGATCCTCAAACTGGTAACTGGTTCCTGCCCCTACCCACCACCCCCCCCCCCCTCCCCCATTCCAAGATACACACACACACCTTCTCGATAACTAACTTAGCCTTACGAAAAAGCACATTCGAAATTGCTTAACGTTAATAAGGTAAACAAGTTTTAATGCTGATGTTAATATCATGAAGTAAGACAAACTAAAGTATTTAGTATCAACTATGCCACAGGAAACTAGTATACATGAAGTGTAGGAACCGGCTCATGATAGAATGAAGCGGCAACACCTCATTGCAAAGTGAAAGTGATCGCAGAGTTATCATGTATACCGTTATCGAAAAATACATTTATTTGCTGTGTATTATGATAGCATTTGAAAGAAAACCAGGTCTACTATAAAAGCATATTATCTGCACAATTCTGGTACAATTTTAGACTATTGCTCGATCATCAAAGCTGTCGTTATTGTTGCAATGAACTTTTAAATTCGTCTAGCTTTTGAATAAGATAAGAAACACGAGATTGAGTATTGAAGTTAAAGTAATATAAAAGCACTTAAGGGAAAGAATATTACTCATTCTGTATCTGACCACTTGATTGTTGCTGTTTAATATAGCTGTTGTGTCAGTTTCACTGTCGCCCTCAAGTGTTGTAGTTGCACTGGCGCCCTCTAGAGTTGACAAACTCATTTCTACATCGGTGCTTCTTATCCTTTTTCTATCTGAATCAGCTTCCCGACGCCAGTGAATAATCTTCACTATTGTGAAGACCGACTGTAATATCATCAATAACACGGCATACATTCCTGAAAAATAATAAAAATGTTTTATACATGTAAAATGGTATATAACGGAAACAGTGATATTGTACAAAAAATTGAAATAACAATCTCGGTGTTGTTTAGATCGATATTTTGTGTTGTCGAAATTGTCTAAAAATCAAAGCAACCAGCTCCCCGGTCAAATGATCGACTCTATGTTCCCCTCTTTGTGTTCAGGATACCGCTAAGCGCTGTTTACGATGAGCGATGATCAACGATTATTGCACACATAGGTAGAGCTTACTCTGTTAGTATATGGAAACTACAACTAGCAGCAGTTCCAAAGTAAGGGGAGGGGGTGTGGGGGCACGTATTGGGACAAAACTTTAAATTAAGAATTTTTGTTTACACGAAATTCAAATTGTGACAAAGCTTTAATGTCATATAACCAGTTTCTTACATTCACCATAGTTTCGAGATCGACTAGCAGTGACTAGCTGAGCAATGTTTCGAAAGCGGCAACTTGCTTTATAATTACAAATGTACACTTTTATTGGCTGGGATTGCAGGCCTACAGAAGCTGCAGCAATTGTTAGATTTTAGAGCACAAAAATACATGTCACAAACTACAGTTACACTTTCATTTTTCTGGAATGCATATCAGAACCCTATTGGGATTCCAGGGGCAAAGCCCCAGAAAGCTGACAAACGATTTCATGTATTTCTTATTCACTCGCAGCGAGCGAGTTTAGAGCACAATATGTGTGGGATTTATTGCAAAGCCATGTGGGGGGCCAGGAGAGAAAAGCCATCTGAAGTTGATAAACTTTGAAATATTTCTTGTTCCCTAGTAACGACTTTAAAGCACAAAAGCACATGCTAGAAGGAGAAATTAAATTTCTGTGGTATTTATTCCAAGCCTGGAAGATGTAGTGCTTTCAAGATAGTTCTCGTGTAGCTATTTCAACTTAAGCACAGAAATGCATTCCAGAGATTCCAGTTAAATTGTAATGTATATCAAACCTGAATGGGGTGGGGGCGCCAGGCACGATATGTGATATTAATGGAAGTTTTAATTCGTAGTATGGCAATATTCGAAACTTGCGTGTTCATATGCAGAAAGAAAAATCGCTCTCGATTCCAGTGGCATATCAATGATTGAGCTGAACGACACTGACTGTTCGGTGACATTCGAAAATAATAACACTAAAAATTGACATCACGTGACCACAGTTCGACATAGAGAACACAATATTGGATATGAGACATATGGCCCTGTGGTATTGTCATTCTTTTTATAGCAATAAGCAACATCACCTTCGTGTAATAATCTGTTTATCATTGAACTCACCTACAAAACAGACACCAGTGTCAGGTAGCAGATTGTACAACGACGGTAAGAAAACCACCAAAGCCAAGACACACGTGAGGCCATAAGTTGCAACTTCAGCATCTCCAACAGGAAAGTAAAACAAGAGGATAGTCATGGCTTCCACCACTATGCAAGGAATCACGAAACTAAGCAGGGCGACCCAAGTATCAAGCCGTTCCAATGTGCTTTTATACGTTATGTATGATTGATCCTCTACGCAGTAAATACATCGGTAGCTTGGGTCATGATGGAAGTGCGTCAAACGCCATTCAACACGACCTACCTCATTTCGTTTATAAGTGTCGTTTATAAATAAATCGTCGTTGTGGTAAAGCAGTAGCTGTGAAATAACAGTATATACATGAAATACGTGAAATACATCAAATATGCTGTTGAAATAGCATGAAATAACAAATAGAAAACGTTAACTTTGTTATACACATCTAGAACATACGTTTCTCTTCTTATAGGCAGGTGCGGGTGTCACGGAAAATTAAAATGAGATAGTAACAACCAAACTGTTCTCCGCCCTTTATTGTTCATTAATTAAAAACGGTATTTATTAATACTTTAAACAGTACCACATATTATATTCGACAATGTATTAATCTTAATATAGTCTATATCTTATATCCAAATCCGATAAGCCCAGACCGGTGATAATAGAGTGTATTGCAATGTCTGAGAACAGTATATACGTAAACCATTACACACACACTGCCTCTGTGTATAGAGTCATTACCGTCTTGGAATAGAGTTTAGAATATTGTACTACTTCCAACAACTTTTGTGAATATTTAAGAGGAACCGAAGCTTACATCGCATGTATAAATGCTGATGTGGAATAACTCGACGAAGTATGTTACTGGAAAACGGTTCCAATAATTCAATCCCTTAAGGAACTTGTTTCTGTCACAACCCTAATCGAGAAGTAATTAATAAACTTAGTTATCTATATTTTCTACCATACACTTTTTATATTCAGTATTACTTTTATATAATCTTTTTTGTTTTAATTGACTATTGCCGAATGCCTTTTCATACACTATGCATGAAGGAACAAAACCAATAAGCTACATCTACTACACATAAACAAACAACATATTAGTACTTTAAGGAAGAGCTACATAGGGTACGAGAAAAAAATTAAGATTACAAACAAAACTTGAGGGTCATCCACGGAGTAGCAAATCTTATCGCAAATCCATTAAATGTATTACTGCTTATGGTCTGCTTAAGAAACAAAACTCCGCATTGAGCAAAGCACCACGACTTTTGACCTTATTTGCCATGATTGAAATTTTATATTTTGACAATACTTCATTTGTGAAGGTTGTAAGGCTATTCGACATTTGTCCTTGCATTCGTAGCAGAAAGTCACCTTTAATTCTGAAGGAAAGCAAAATTAAAAGGAAAACACACGCGAACACACCCCATAATTCGCATCAACATTGAGTGTATACGAACGCTCTGTTAAAAATCTTGTTGTGGAAAACAAGCGAGGCAGCTGCACACATTCACTGACTTCATCTTTTGGTGTTTAAGAAGTATAAAAGTCAGCAATCTAGCACATTCCAGCAGTAAAATATTTTTGATTATATACTCAAAAACTTGCTAGCGCCTTGTCTATTAATTCTCGACTTCTAAGTTTTACTTCAGTTACCATGGTAACCACCTAGTATGATAGTAGGCTACTTGACATACTTATTCAATATTGTTTTGAACGTTGGATGTCATTGCAATGGTTCATCAGTTATAGCAAAATAAATCCCTTTTTGAACTCTAACTGCTGACGTTTGTTACGATAGCATCCACATATTTTGATCAGTACTTGACTTGACATACATATTTTACCTGTGAAGGTTGCGAGTCAATTTAAAGCTTCCCATTGGAGTTATACCAATAAAGGAGCCTTTAGACTTATTTGACCCGTGACCTCCTACCGTTGACCTTTGACCTCGTTTACCATTGTAACTACATGTTGATACTACTCGACATACTTATTACACATGTGAAGTTTGGAAGTCAATTCAATACCTAACTGGAGTTGTTGCAAAAGGTCACTTTTTGCCAAATTTGACCTACGACATTCGTCGTACACCTTTGTTCTCAGTTACCATTGACAATGGCATATTTTTGCAATACTTGACACGGCCATCGTACCTGTGAAGTTTGCAAGTCAATCCAACGAACGCCCTTTCCCGTTTTAGCCAAAAGTCGCGTTTAGCATGATATGACCTTTGTCCTTTTGTTCTTAGTGTCTGCGAAACACAGGTGCTATCACGGGGCACCTCCATACCAAGATTGAAGAAAATGTCCCTAGCCGTTTGCTAGGAGTTCTTAATGCATATTCGCACTCAAATATACAATTGACCTTCGAACCCGTGACCTTTGAACTCAGTTTCAATGGTAACCACATATGTTGATAGTATTTAACATTCCCTTTATAGCCATTTAATCAATTCAATGTTTTCCCTTGGAGGTATAGCAGAAATTTACTTTTCACCTAATGCAACTTCTGATATTTGGCCTTTCGTTGCGAGAGTCTGCGAGATAGAAGTTCCCGTCGTGGGGCACCTTCCTACCAGGTGTGAAGAAAGTCGGCATAGCCCGCTTAGGAGGAGTTTTTGACAAAAAAAATGTCGATGTAACAGACAAACACAAACACGGAAAGCTTCTTAATGCCCGTGTCCCAGATGTGGTCTTCCGGGCACCCTACCATGGGTAAGCTCCCAAATCGCTACTCAGGAAAATTAACTACAACCATGGCAACCGTTGCTATGGCAATAACCAACCGAGTACAATATACCATCTCAGCAATGAGATAATAATACGTCATGGCATGGAGAACATTAGCATAAAATATGTAAAGCAAGATTGTGCACTTTTTTATGGCCATGGAAACAAAATAAGTACGTTGTTTAGGTTTCCAAATTATTCCTTTCATCAAGTAGTCCTGTATTATACACTTTTTTGGATGTATTTTGCTACAACGTAACCATTACCTCACTTTTCTGGTGCATCCAAGTTGTGAACGTTACGTCACAGTTCTGCGTATCGAATGGAAACTTCCTAATATCCATGAAGCAGAATGATCTCGTTGATGCCATGGTATACCAGTAAACTGTTCCGTTAGAAAGAACTTTCGCAACTTCGGTCTCTTTTTGGATATTAAGGTCAGTGTCAGTGGGAACCCTAGTATGAAACAAAATATATTACCCATTAAACATTTCGGGAAAGTAAACCATGGAAAAACAGGTCACATATTCCATGTGCGTAGGAGGCGGGGTCTGCAGCCCCCCCCCCCCCAACCAAATATTTTTGTCAAAATTCGGGCAATATGCTGAGAATTATCGGGCACGTACTGAAAGAAATATAAATTTCAATGATGTAGCTAAAGGAAATCAATAGAAAAACCTCCTTGGTAATTAAAATAAAGTTCTAAGCTTCACCGACAAATTCGCCATTACTTATTCCATTACTAAATGTAAAACGACTTCCCCAAATATTATAACCAATATGGATGGGTAATAACACGGCAAATGATTGCATGTAATTGGCATGCGAAGTTATAACCGATGCATGCCTATAAAATATGTACATTAAGATGTTGCGGAGCGAGTGAATAATTATGGTTATATTTTTCGGGCACGTCTACAGCCCCCCCCCCCCCCTCCAATCAAAGTGGGCTCCATACGCCTATGCATATTACCCATTAAATATCATTCCGTACTGAACTCTGCAAATGTTTCATTTTGCCTTCTTAAGTATCACTTTTGGAGCATCGCGCACGCTTTGAATTTTCTATGAAGGGATGAGAAATCATTGTATAAGAATTGTACTCAGGCAAGCCAGTATAAACTCTCTTTAAGATTCACTTTAAGGACACTTACTAGTTTCTCAAAAACCTTTATGAAAACGTGACTGGACAGTTTGGAATAGTGTTGAATATTATTTATTGAAACAAACAGATCTAGTTTCACAACAATGAGGTGGAATTCTTAACAAAAAGTTTCTGAAGTAAACCATAGGCTAAAGGCGCGGTATCAGAATTTACATCCTTCCTTTTCTAAGGTACCTTTCATACAAGATCAGTTCCGGTTGCCAAATTTTATTTATTGGTAGATCTAAATTAAGAAGACCTCCGTAATCATCAGGATTCCACGCAAGGCGATGGTCATCCCAAATCTGAGGGAAAAAACATATAATATCTTAGTCCCATAAGGCTGAAATGTTTGTTTGGCGA
>KN887350.1:36817-54285 GCA_000934455.1 Apostichopus parvimensis | reverse complement strand
AGTTTTCACGTTGAAGTTGTTCCAGTACAGAAATATTCCAGTTGAGAACGGATTAATAATCGTTTAAATTTTGATTTAGTATACATGTTGAGCAAGAATAACTTTAAAAACATTCTGAACGTAATGTTTTGTGGAATCCCGACTTTACCCAAAGAAATACCGATGCAGTAAATTTAATTCTTTGAATACAACATTGAATAAAGATGTAACCAATAAAGCAGAAAACAACAGTAAGAAATGTTTTACAAACGAGTAATCATATGATCAGTGTTAGCAGAATGAATGTACGTGTCAAGACATTCAAAAGTTCACAGTATTGGTAATGTCAAACTCCTGACACAGAGTTTGGACCCCGGATTAATTCCGAAGGGGGAACACAGAATGGATGAGTAAAAACAGACATCTTTCTTTCTGTTATATAGCTGGGTTTCCCCCTATATTTCACATTTTAGACGAAACACAAGTTAAAGGTTTGTGAAATGTTTGGTGTGCAGTGAGTTATGTTTAACAGCTATTCTCTGTCATATAGCTAATCGTCAAGTCGAGACGCACTGTGTTACATGTGTTACAACTATCGGTTAGGCTGCGTCAGACGCGTCCTTGCGTCCCTCAGTAATCATTTGAAAGTGAACATATTCCCACTTATTTTGAAACATGGACAAGAAACGAATATGTTAAATTATCGACTTCTCATTAACATCCCACTGTGGTAATATGATTGGTTTCTGCATATCTTCCCCTCCCTCCTCCAAATAGGAGACCATTTAGCCAGCTAGGATAGAATAGGGCCAACAAATTTGAGCATGATTGAAAACAATTAAATTAAACCAAACATTATGTATTGAATAATATTCCAGTAACCGGAAGCAATTGTTTCGTTTGGATAAAATTTAACATTTCCATTTGTTTACCATATGTTATAAAAACAATCAAACAAGTAAACAACCACATAATCAAATATACAAATACAACAAGGAAGAGAAAACATACTTCTCCTAGTAATGTTATATGATTACAATTTTCTAAGTTTTTAATTTAACCAAAAAAATCGCTTCAGCCTCTGCAACTATATAAGTTCAAAATGATAAGCAATTTGCTTCGTTCTCAAGTTTTTCTGATTATGTTTTTTGATATTTTTCTCATGATATCTTGTCCATTGTTATGGTAGCGTAATTAAATAAAATGTCAAATCTAAAGAGAGGTATACTCGTTTGTCAAATTACATGTTCCTATAGTTTCTAGACTCTGAACTCGTTTGACAAATTACATGGTCCTAGTTTCTGGACTCTGAACTCGTTTGTCAGGTTATATGGTCCTAGTTTCTGGACTCTGAACTCGTTTGACAAATTACATGGTCCTAGTTTCTGGACTCTGAACTCGTTTGTCAGGTTAATGGTCCTAGTTTCTGGACTCTGAACTCGTTTGTCAGGTTATATGGTCCTAGTTTCTGGACTCTGAACTCGTTTGGCAAATTACATGGTCCTAGTTTCTGGACTCTGAACTCGTTGTCATGTTATATTCCTAGTTTCTGGACTCTGAACACGTTTGTCAGGTTATATGGTTCTAGTTTCTGGACTCTGAATCGTTTGTCAAATTTACATGGTCCTAGTTTCTGGACTCTGAACTCGTTGTCAGGTTATATTCCTAGTTTCTGGACTCTGAACTCGTTTTTCAGATAATATGGTTCTAGTTTCTAGACTCCGCATCGATCGGGAACTGCAGACTTTTTAAATATATATTTTATTCATTCTTCGTACAAGATGAAAGGTCTTAAACCTTTCAAAAGGACAAAAGTGCATACAAAAATTAACTCTACTTCAGAAAATGTATTTTAACTTGACAATTGGACGTGTTTAACATAGATCGATCTATCTTTATTTCAATATCATTTTAGTTGTGACAAAGTTATTGACTGATATGGTAATTCTTACCGACGGTGAAGCTATTACCGTCTTTTTACTTCAAAAAAAGTTCTTCTGAAGTTGTTTCGGAACATAAAATCAATTCCATCTTATAAAATAAAATAAACTTTGATATAGATTGGGTTGACTGTGTCCTTGCTATTTATGAAACACCCCTCTGCAGATCCTCCCCCTCCTCCCCACCCCCCCCCCCCAATGGTAATAACTAATACAACTAACAAATAGAGGATAAAAACAATACGTTCCTCTGTTTCATTTCAAAGATATATATGTGTTTTTTTTGTATATGAAATAATTTAGCATTTCTGGTTTATGCCTATATCCATGCCTATTTTCTTAACTACTTTTATTGTTCATTGTTTTCTTACAAACAAAGAGAAAACGGGCATGCTTTTAAGTAATTAAAACAGTAACTGCAATTCAGTGGGTTATACAGGGTCCCTGGTCTTCGGAGGCATAAAAGGATGGGGAGACGGGGAGGGGGGGGGGAGTGGTGGTGGTGGTGGTGGTGGTAATGAACGGAACTAGGGAGTCTGTAGACGACATGTCACGGTCAGAGGAACAAGGTATAGGTCTCTGATGAAACACTATATGGACAAAGAGTTGATACATAACTCGACATCACGTGATAGTTTTATCGGCCTTTGTCTTTCATCGTCGTGGAATTATCAGCTCGTTTTGTTTCAAAGATTGACATCTGTAACGTTTACGATTATCGTTACAGATCACTCACAAATATACATGAGTTGTACCTTTATAGCTTCTTCACGAAATCATCGTAAACAAGAGATGTATAATATCCATATACGATGAATGCTTTGGTACCCCAAAGAGTGCTTTATATGGGAGGTGTGACACTATCAGCAAAAAGGATTGTATTACTCGAATCGTATAGAATAAAAACTCTATTTCAAGTTTAATTGCTGTCAATTAGTTTGATTGAAGAGTTTGGTCGTGTATTTCAAGTCAAAATGAGCAATTAAACACTGACAAAATAAACCTATCAATAGTTGCTACACGTGACGCAGAGCTGTTGAAGGAGTCCAGGTGCGCATGCGTGACCTAAAATAGAGTCGTTACCTGAGGCATAGGTATGGGAGTGAATAAACTTTTAATGATTAAGATAATGTAGCGGTCGATACATGAAAATACAATTCATAGTAAACCACTCATCAAAATTAGACTTGTAAGAACTAAACTTGATGTAAAGGTGTCGTGTGTATGCGTGTGCGTCTATGTATCTGTATGTTTGTATTATATCAGACTCGAGTCTCGACAAGGACATATGTAGTAGAAAAACAGGATAGTTACATTTGACTGGTTGATGCATCTTCTTTGGTTAATATCCCTCAAAATTCTTTCCCCCTTTTTATCCATGTTGGAGTGTGAAATATCATGGAACGGTTCTCCGCGCACTGATATACATTTCAATCATTAATTTATGACATAAAGATATACCATTTCTGACTAAAAATTACTCAAAATGGGATTGAAATTGACCCCAAAATGACCTTTGGTTATAGTAAGTTGTCAACCATCCTATTCGATTTTAACATTTCAATGTCCAGACTTAGCAAAATCCAGATTAAGAAACTTCGAGAATATTTCAATAATTTCAGTATATATAGAAAACATAACAACTATATGCAAGAATTCAATTTCCATACACTCATACGTACTAACTTGCATCCTACCGTATAACCTATCTCACATATTATTGCACATTATAAAGAAAATGAAGAAAAAAGGAAGCGATCAACCGTATCAGAAGCCTGAATTCCTATTCTTGCTTTAAGCAAACCGTGCTAAATAATTTACAGGCTGGTATGAGATTGCCTGGGAGTTCAGGACATAATGATTTAGGTTTGGAACCCGTCATTGGAGTTTGTCTATTATTACACCGGGTAATTTCAAGCCTGCTGGTTTATTTCTGTGGATTGCGTAGGTCACGAATTCTGTGTCTCCATGAAAGAAATTAAAAAAAGAAGAATCGAGAGAAAAAGAAAGAAGAAGGCAGAAGGGAAACACATATTTTGTTTTCTTACTTCAGCACCGCTGTCAATACAGAGAGCAATGAACTGTGTGTTATATCTCACGTTTCTATCTTCGCTCTCTTAGCGAACAATTTGCCCTGTATACGTATCA
This sequence comes from Apostichopus parvimensis, assembly GCA_000934455.1. Lineage (NCBI taxonomy): Eukaryota > Metazoa > Echinodermata > Holothuroidea > Aspidochirotida > Stichopodidae > Apostichopus > Apostichopus parvimensis. Next base: position 50,218 of record KN887350.1, on the reverse strand, counting down.
GAGGCTAAATTGTCAAGTCAAACCTGCGAGGGAGAAGATTCCATATGTTTTGCGCTTACTGAAAATGAAACAACTTCTGGGTTGGTTTTCCGGGCTAGTCTAGCAATCAAGTATCGGTTGACCTTCTTTCTCATGGAATGATTTAAATGATAATAATTTGAATAATGACACGTTGAAGAGATGTTTCCATGTGCTTCGTTTGTTTAATGGTGGAAACTGACAGACTAAAAATAGTTACCGATTAAAGGAACGCCGTTTAGCAAAAATGAAAACAGATAATTCCAACCGATGTCTAATTTCATTTTTCTGACAATCGACAACCATTGTTTCGTTGTTAATAAGTTGATATCATAATTGTCAAGTATATGTTTGTAGAAATGAAAACAAAAGATGAGTCACAAATTAACAAAGAATCTTTATTAAAATAATTAATACTATTTCAAACCATGTCTTGTGTTTGCAAATGTAATTGTCCTCTGCACTCAATACACGCGCACATTATAATAATAGTTGTTACTAACATGTGATAAGATATAGACTAACCCTACCACACATTTCATACCACACATTCGATTAGACCTAGCCTAAGCTTGCATATCACTTCAAAGAGTTATCTCCAGAATTTGAATGTTGTTCTTTCAAGTACCATATCAAACAACTGCGCATATTGCACAGGCATGGATCCATTTGCATTACTCTCATGAGGAGCGTGCAATGTCGAACGTTGCTTATTTAATCGAAGTTTCTTAAAATTGTGTACTGTTCGTTCTCTCTCAAATAGACAGGTAGAAAATAACGTCTAAACTTATATTCTTGCTCTAACCAGACAACCCCCTGTCCTTGCTCTTCGCTCAATGTGACCTTTTTGTATAAAGAGCCAACCTCCCGGAATACTGCAGTGGGATTAATGCGTTTTCATGGTATCCCTTGGTAACGATTAATCTCTGTTAATTGCCTTTACAATAACATCTTATATTTTTTATGAAGTATGTCTTTTGCCTCTGCAGAGATTGCCAAAAAATTGATTGTGATGTTATCCTCGTCCCCATTTTTACGATTATTAATTTGTTCTGCAGAGTGCGAAATTATTAAAAGTTGTTTTTATAATTCCATAAATGAACTGTTCACCCTACACTAATCAAAAATTGTAAAGAAAATTGCAATTTTAATAAGATTCATTAGAAACAACAATCATTATACATTATGCGGGAGATCTGAAGAACTTTTCATCTTTTCTGGCGTTATTTAAAATATTTCTAGCTGAAAGCATAGATTGATGTATACCAATATGAGGAATACTGTAGTATTCAACAATAACAATTACATCACTGATGAAAGGAACAATAACCGGAACTAAGACGCGAAAATTAAAACAATAGAAAGGAGGATATGTGAGACAATAAACATTACAAGAACAACACATTAAGTGTATAATACATCAACATCGCGGTGGGTGTCAGAATTGACAGATGTCGATGTCGCTTGAGAATTTAAACTAGTTTAGTAAGGACTGACAGTTGCCAGTTAAAAATGTTTCCTTCGAGATCAAATGAGTAGGATTCAATGTGTATAGGTTGTATTGGTGTCTGTTCGCTGCATTACTAACACATGGACGTACACAATGTCTTGACCACATGCAACATTCCAATGACAAATCATGAGTATAAGGGTTTGAAAGCGGAAACCTACTTTTAACGGATAGTTAATTTCATTTAGCGAAATTTAACATCAAACGGAGAGCAAACAATAGCAAATATACCACTAATCAGAGTTGAATCTGGGAGTGACACAGATTAACGCTTTTTTTTGAGAAACGTGTTTTTCAAAGACAGTGGAATTTTTGTGAGAGAATTCAGTACAACCCATAAAACTCCATACGACTACTTGTTTTCCGGTCTGGTAACATTTCTTTCAGAAATTGTTGAGCGTGACACATCAAAGTCCTCTCCAATTAAAGTTTGCCATATGTAGGACAAAATGTCCGCAATTGTTTATGTTATTACTAGAATTATTTCCTAATTTTTTCCCCTCTTTGGACTAAATAAGTAGAGACGTTGAGAAGCAGACTTTAAAAGCAATTCCTATTCGTTGAAACAGAAATCGAGAATGACGGAAACAGAGCAAGGAGTGACGTTATCAGTTCAACAATATGTCAAAGTTAATTGATATTTCGTCTTGGCAACTGATGAAGTGTTTAGGATCACTTTTTTTGTCTTCTTTCTTATATAGCATTTTAATATAACTAAATATAAAGAACACGTAAGTATTAATTCTCACAGGGTAAGTATACTCTCAAAGAGTTAACTATGCCACGAAAGAGTGGATGGCACTCTCAAAAAGAATCGATACTTGCCAAGAGAGAATTACACTCTCAAAAGTGAACTATACTTTAATACAGAGAATTATACTATAAAAAAAGTGAATTACACTCTCATATAGTGAACTATACTTTTAAATAGAGAATTATACTCTCAAAAAGTGAATTACACTCTCAAAGAGTGAACTATACTTTTAAATAGAGAATTATACTCTCAAAATGGGAATTACACTCTCAAATAGCGAACTATACTTTTAAAAAGAGAATCATACTCTCAAAAAGTGATATATACTTTCAAATAGTGAAATATACTATCAAAGAGTGAACTATACTTTTAAAGAGACAATTATATTCTCCAAAAAGTGGATTATACTCTCAAAGAGTGAATTACACTTTCAAAAAGTAAACTATACTATCAAAGAGTGAACTATACTTTAAAAGAGAGAATTAAGCTCTCAAAGTGTGAGTTTTATATTTAAAGAGTGAATTACACTCTCAAAAAGTGAACTATACTTTTAAAGAGAGAATAAAACTCTCAAAGAATGAAAATACTTTTGAAGAGTAAATTACACTCTCAAAGAGTGAATTACACTCTCAAAGAGTGAACTATACTCACAGAGAGTAAGTTACACTCCCAAAGAGTGAAGTACACTCTTAAGGAGTGAATTACACTCTTAAAGATTGAACTATACTCTCAAAGAGTGAACTATACTCGAGTGAAAAATACTCTCTAAGAGTGTAATTAACAGTTTTATAATAAAGGTACTACTCTGTCAAGGTTTATCAGTTGCCATATTACACAAACTCGTATAGATTGCATTTACTTACAATAAACCGGAAAATATATCATAAGTAAAAACTCTCTGTCGAAGGGCCTTAAACGTATCGTACCTATTATCCATGTGTCACAAGTCGATATTGTGAATTACATGGCGTGCCTTTAGCAATGTTAAATGATGATTGACTTGGGAGTCAATGTACGAAAACGAAAGAAAGTGTAACTCTGGCAATTCTATTAAACAAGAAAATTGTAATAATTAGCGGAAGACAAAGTAGCGGTTTCAATTCATTTGAAGACAACGTGAGTTAGTAGAAGACAATGAAAGACGACTGAAGGTAACAAAAGACAATGTAAATAACATAAATCACAATAGCCGGCAATGCCAAATAACACCATACAAAAAGAACACTCAGTTAAATAACAATGGAAGATGATATAAGACAATGGAATACAGTTTAAATAACAGAAATCAAAATAGCCGGCAATGTCAGACAACACTATACAAAAAGAACAATTTAAATAACAATGGAAGATGATATAAGACAATGGAATACAATGCAAATAACAGAAATCACAATAGCCGGCAATATCAAACAACACAATGCAATAAGAACACTTTAAATAACAATAGAAGATGATATAAGACAATGGAATACAATGCAAAAGATGGCAAGCTCTCGAGCTATTACTGTTTCGCTTCCATTATGACTCACTTCTCGCACTGGCAGTATTATTTATTCAATATATAGCTGCTCATAACAGTCACCAATTAAAATGCACCCAACCAACAAAGAAATAATAATAATAATTAGTGACTAACTTTAATGACAGTTTAACCTAAACGAGTGCAATGAGATATGGACAAACCATTGAATAATATTTATGTTCAATTACACAATGCTGACAAATAGGCTATATAGCTTTGAGTGTACCTCAAAATTTCATGCCATGTGATGATGTATAGTTCCCTGTTTCTTGCTTGTGAAAGCTACAGGAAATCGAGAACAGTTATTTCCACCCCCTGTTAAGGTATTTGATATACACGGCGATTGGCAGGAGACTCGAAAAAGGGTAAATAGTCCCTGAAAAAATAAAAAGTTTGAAGTTGACCTGTAGGGTGTGCTTTTATCGTAATTGAAAAGGGAAAAAATACATCTGTAGAACTAGAGCGTCCTTATGATAGTTACAGCTAATGTCCTCAAGATTCTTGGGTTGTTGTCTCTGAGATGCCGCTTTCTACCTCTTCCTCTTAAAATGAAAATAATTATGTTTGGCGGATGACGCAGAGCTGAAATTGTTCAATTGATTCCAAGTATTGCTTGCACAGAGAAATACTGTAACACGTTTTCACCAAGTTTATTCCCATAGCGAAGATCAACTATGAAAAAGAAAAGCTAGAACTGTATTTACTTTGCTTCCCAATGCTCTCTTTGATTTATTCTAAAGTGTCAAAAGATTTGACTTATGAAACTATTTCTATTTTCATAAAAGGCGCCCTTATTGTAGGTTTTATATCTTTGATTCGATATATATCTTACCTTGCGGGTCCCCGTCTTACAAGCGATGAAGAACAGTGATAATACTATGGAAAATTAATCTACCTGTATTAAACGAAGCTGAACAAACTTGTGACGGAGAGAGGTATTGAGGTAATATTTTTTATGTTGACCAGAAGCATATATATGGAACGTTTCTGTTACAATTCCATATATCTTGCCTTATTATTGGTCGACGATAACAACTGCAATTCTCATATGAATAGAATATTCCCATTGCTTTTAATTTGATCTTTTTGGTCATCAATGAAATGAAAAAATACGAAAAGATTGTGCTTTGATATTTTCATAAAAAAAACCGTTTCTTATCTATGGTAAAATATTGCTTGGAGAAGTAATGAGCGACCCCTCGCTACTCGAGTATTGTTTAAAGTTTGGGGCTAAAGAGGCAATAACGTGTTGATAAACATCAGGTAACTGTTGAATCAAAGATATATAAAAGTTTTTAAGAGTCTGGATATGTGGGTCAGTAGCATATATAGACACAAAGGCATGTGGGAGGGGATGTAGGGGAGATGTGTTATGCAAATGAAACATCATGAATCATGCAAATGACATGCATGAAATATGTATCGCGGTCGTTATAATCATATATGGATGGTAAAATCCTCATAGCTTATGAACTATTTAGTGGTGATAATTATGATAGAAACTATGAACGTTACAGAGATTACTGCTGTAAATGACCAAAACCTACGAGGTGAGTTTGTAATTATATTGTTCTACTCACTGATATATAAGAGGTAATTTCCATAACGTTACGGTGCATTTATACTATTATGCATATCACTTAGTAAATTCAAGAAGACTTACGTTAATGCATTCCTTTAGGTATTGCTTCCCTGTTGTTAAGTTATTTTAGGTCCTTTTTAGCTGCGACAGCAGCTGGAAGCTCACTGAATAACCCGAGAGGCAAATTCGGGCGTGATCATTGCGTTGAGGTTTTTCATATTAACCTTCATACTTTTCATATTTACCCTTGTATAAAAAGACGGTGTAATAGTTACTAAGAAAGTGTTGGTCTTACACTTGTTAGGGATACAGGGTTTGCCATTGTGGTGAATATGACATAGGTGTCCTCGTTGCCATTAAAAAAGGCTGTTAGTAAAACGGACATCGTCTTTGACGTCACTTCCTGTCCACGAATGCTGTGCTATGTCAGCTTTTAGACTTTTTCTTTTTGTACTTGTCCTGCACACGTGACCATTGTCGTGTTGGAATCTGTTTAAAATGTTGTTGTATTCTGGTAGTGTAAATAACTGCATTGTCCATGCTTTAGAGTTCTGAACTTCGGCGACTATCTCTAGCTAGGTTTATTTCTTTTTTATATCTTAACCTTCGCATACGCTCAGCTCTGACATTCGCTAGAGGAGGCCCTCGTTCATTCTCTGGATGATTTGCATATGGTTCACCAGAATGGATACATTTTCAGGTTATCATCAAATCGGTGATATTTGGTAAGCTAAATTTGGCGCCATTTTAAGATTGCATTTGTCGATATGATGTGCTCCTTAACATGACCCTGGGAATTCACTTATGATTTATTTATGACAAATGAAATATATTGTTTTTGTTAACAGTGTCTGCTACTCATTGCGTCAACAAGGAAAATCATACTTTAGAGAAAAAGAATAGAGATTTGCCGAAGGAACGATATTTAAGATAAATGATTCATTTTCATATTTTTGTTCATTTCTGGTGATGTTATCATCTTAAGGCTTTGGTTGTCTCGTCTATGCATTCAACTTGGTTAGCTGACCTTCATGTCTCGCGGTCATCGGGTGTCATATTAATTCAGTGCTCCTTGCAACAAATGATGACGTCAGAGTATGGAGTCTTAACGGAAAAATTGTTTGCTGACCTTTTGGCTGTCGCCAATGGCCTCTATCAGCTATTTACTTGACGGCTCAGGATGTCACCACGGTAACTATATCTGTGAATAAACACCCATAAATAATAGCAAGTTTAGGAAACTTCTAGTTCCTGAAAGATATGTTAAGTGACAATATCGCAAGGAAGCAAAAAATCTGTAAGAGAAAACAACCGTAAGAAAGAAAATGAATCAATCGTTTCGTAGTAGTCATAATAAGTTAATGTACAATCACTGTACCAGCAGATTGATGGATTACGTCACCGATATAAATAACTATAGCTATAAATGGTATTATGTTATACCGTTGCCTATATGTGTATGAGTCGATATTAGTGTGGCTCATTTATGTGACCAAGAATCTAGCTGACCTATTTGTGATCAATGGACATTAACGATAGACTTTTGAATAATACTGGGCAACATTATGTGTATCTGAAGATATATCCATGGATAGAACATTACACACCGAATGATATTTGAGATACAATTAATGATTTATGTGTTCAGCATTTCAATGGATACTTATAATACGATACCTTTACATATAATTTCCCGTACGTGATACACCGACGATAACTATAGGTTATTCTATCTGCGATATGCAATACATCTTCGTTGCTATTGGACAACAATGTCTATGATCCATAATACACCGCCTATTATACTGGTGAAATACATTCTGAGCAGAACTCTATTGATACATATAATATCATGATGATACTGCCGGTGCAAACAAGTCACGTGGTACTGTCAGTGTTGCTAAGTAACTTATTGCGGTGATACTTCTAGCATATTATAATGTCGCATGAAATGTTATTGAATACTACAAACAAAGTGTTGTTTTTTAATTCCTCATCAGAAAACTTAAATCTGCATTCACCTCAATGTATTGAAATATGAGCATGTGGTAGGACCTACATACAGTGTAAATAAACATATAAAACTGGAGTATCACGTGATTGCAAAGCACCAATCACCTTTCAATCTACCATTTTTGGCTTTAATCTGATATGGTTTCCTAGTTGATCAACACTTCCTATTTGAAATGTTTCAATCTGACCAGAATGAAAAAGAAATATATTCATATTTTTTTCTTATTGATTATGGACCTTCGTGATGGTTTACGTTGAATGATATAGGTTTCCACATATATAAATTGGCTAGAATTATAGAACTTATATAGGCAGTGAGCGCCCCTTTTAAAAGTAAAAGAAACATCGACAGCAACTTTACAATGATGTCTAGAGTTCATGCCAACGGCGGAAAACCACTTAACGATTACTTTTCCCTCAAGAATCTATTAAAATGAAGCCAAGACATGCACTACCTTTCTTCTTTCCGATCGACAGATATTGTTAGTTTTAATCATTTCTCCTAAGAGAGGAATATTTCTCTTATTTCCGGCTCGAACACTTACGATGTTCGGAAAGTTTTTGTGAAAGGGTTTGTTTTTCTAACTGTCTGAAACCAATTTTTCACCCTTGATTTTAATCTGACAGAGACCCCGGCACCAATGTGTAGGCTAACTAACAGGGAGGGGCAATAAAAAGGTTCAAGTGTTTTCAGCTGGCTTTTTCGTTTCCATTAAAAGGAGTTCAGCGTCTATTGTGGAGAATATATTTCATATATATTGAATGCTTCTTTATCTTTATTCTCTATAATCTTCCTTTTTTGAAAATTGAATTATCATTTTGATACTAAACCTATAGCCTACTTATCGCCATGAGATGCTCTGTACGAGTTCCAGATTGTCTCAAATTATCGATCAATGAAAACTATTATAATTTGTTACCTTTAACTGGACATTTGTGATGATGTAAGATGTTAACTAAGCACGTAAAATGCACCACAAAACCTCTTAGTTGTCGATACATTTAACCTTATTAATTCTTGCGAACATCAATGAAGTCCATTTTTAACGTTCCGACTTCCAAGTAATTCTGTTCGATGAAGTTATCTTACGTGCATTGTTTCTTGTGTAAATCAATTTCACAAAATACCAAAGACAATAAAAACACAAAAACGAAGGGAAAAAAAACGTATAAAACTTCACCTGATTAATAATGGAAACTTTATTGATTTTAGACCGACATAAATATATATGCTTGTAAGGGATATTGTCATATTAAAATAATAATATAATAACAAAAAAGTAGGTTGCTACAAGGTCGGGGTGAACTTTGAAAGTTAATGCACATCCACAGGGAAATTATCTAGATATAGATGTGTACAATAAAACAATAAAAAGTTAACTGTTAAAATAAATAAACAACGGTTAAGAGAACAAAATATATAAAAATAAGTACTTTGACGAATATTAAAGATAACATGTTTTTTGGTTGTTACAACATATTGTTATATTAAAAAGAGATTAATTCTCAAACAGTGGTGACTAGGAAACTATTTGCCAACAAATTGAATAATTCATATGCAACTTCTGAGGTAAAAACTATGATTTGAAACGATGCAACTGTGGTCTTCAACCAACAGACTTATAGAGTTAGCGAGAAAGAAAACGATATTAAAGCATTCATAGAAAACAACAAGAATGTGATTTACTCATTTTCAACTCCAATAATACCCCCTTTCCTCCCCTCCCCCTCCGGGGTTCATCTAAATAAAACAGAAAGAGGTGTGAAGGATTATAGGTTGTGAGAGGAAGTGGAAAGAAGGGGTAGTTTAGATCTACACCTTAATATATTTTGTCTTTGGTCAATAACGCTTTCCTCTCACCAAACTCATCTCAGTTTATAAACCCTCTCCAATTAGATAGATATCTGCCCATGTCACTGTTTATTTACAAGCTAAGTTAGATAAAAGTTTCACAAGAATATTACGGAGATGTGTACTTAGGTTATTTAAAAAATAAACAGGGGCTTTACTAAAATAACTGATATAAATTGATCATGGAAAGGTTTCTACTAGAAATTACGCAGTTTGACCATATAAAGAATAATCCATGTTGCTATAGTTTAACAGGTTGGTATGTCGATACTTTGGAAACTAAACAGAAATGGACTGCTTCGATATTCCATTAGTTAGGAATAAAGATTAACGCAAAGGTTAAAATAAATAAGAAACCTCTTAAAGGTGATCCCTGGAATTTTCAGTCGTAGTTAAAACGATTGTTAGTTTGGCTTAAAATGGTGGCTTTCTAAGAATTATTTGATCATGAACGGATGAATTTGTGGGGAGGCTTGCACAAAAGAGAAGGTTATATCAACAGTCGCGCAATTAAAATAGTCCTGCATTCTTTGTAGAGCATGTGCTGATTTTCAATGAGAGTTTTCTGCACATGCGCACACCACAGAGGTGATAAAGGTCAACTAGTTTAGTAGATGCTGACCAAAATAGAATGAACTCTTCTGGTAGATAAGCTGTGTGTTGCATAAACTTAAATTCAAAACATTCTACGAGCCGGGAACATTGACATATACTCATCAGGAGCAAGTCCCTGACTAAGGGAACAATTAGACGTTTAGGAGCTCATTCTCCACCACAAAATCTTCACCTTATTAATTTACGTAACGGTCACGTGATGAACACCGCCCACTTCAACCAATAACCCCATTGCATATCCAGAATTACTGTGAAAACACTTTCAGCGTCCGTTGGGAAGTACCGGGACATACTTTACATATACAATAATATAAGAAAAAAACACACTTGAATTAATTCTCAGAATAAGTGACGCTTTCATCTATGAGGTTAAGAAAGATCAAGAAATAATTTTACACGATCGCATCCATGTAAAGGATTAATGTAACATTATTCTTAGAAGAAAAGATCAATGTGTTGGAAAAAGTCGTTAAATCCATAAAAGCAGTGACACGTATATGTTAACAATCTTGACACTGATAACAAAGCTAAAAACGTACTCGTTACTTTTATCATTCTTTACTTGATACACTTCATACACATCGTGTCGATTTCTACAACTAATTTATTTTATTTAGTTAAAACTCAAGGCAACGTTTTAACCTACTTGGAATAAAAGTGTCTGTCACCCACGGGAGAACTTCCGTTGCCTTTGTCTTTAAATAGACTTGTTAGTATAATTTTGTTTGTCTCTTGAACTAAGTGCGAATAGGAAATAACCACATCTCAGAGGAGTAACTGATTTAATAAACCAGTCAATCAAAATAGTCAAGCGAGTAGTTTAGCGAAAAGTCAAGGCTGTGAGAATATGCGGTCTATCTGTGGAGAGTGATGCTTAATTAACGTATACACTGTTTAGTAGTTACCTTATTACTGTATACAGTGTCCAAATCCATACGAACGACAAGCTATACCTGGTATTTCAAGTGACTGCGAAAATGTATATGTAAGTTAAGACATGAGAATGAATTCTTGTATTGTCTCAACATTGTTAATAATGGCATTGTTATCAGGGCGACCTCGGAGAAGCACTTTGTAATTCGGTTAGGCTATATGCAAATAGTATGTTTATATATGTTGAGAAGCATTAGAAAGGATGACGTCAATTCACATGCTGCCAAACATACATTCATTCATTCTTTGTCATTCCGTGGACTAGACTATCCTATCTCAGAGTCAAACCCCAGTATATCTAATTCTCCCATGGTGAACATGCCGAGGAATGTTCAGCGATATTTCTACAGATTAAAGGCATTGAAGACTCGCCCCAAACCGCGTGCGGCCATCTGAAAAAGTTAACTTTCTGTTGTTTGCAAGTGACGTTTTGTTCGTGTCGCTACAAAATGCAGACAGTACAGTAATGAAACTTGATACCTTGTTATCTTTAGCTGGACCTGAGATGTCCATCGCTGTGTTGTTTCTGGGATCGATGGTGGTGCCTAACACTTATGTTACACCTCATTCGAAACTAGGTCAGATTACCGGCATTAGACGTTTCTTTTTGAGCGAGTCTTCACACCCTTTAAGCTAACACAGAATGTGTTGTTCACGCATCGACCCATGAAATAGACCACTGTCTATATGCATGGTCATCGTATAGGAACGTACGAGGTATAATAGGCCTATATCAACTTTGATCATTTGCTCTGTAAATCATCAAACTTTCTGAGACATTTTCACTGAATTATTATTTTCTTGTTCAAAAGGGTACTTCTTCCTAATGTGGCTTTTTCCAAACTGTTTTGCTTCCAGTAATAGATTCCCAAACGTACCTTATAGCGAGTGATGTTATGTAACGTCATGGGAAATGAGGGATACATGGCCTGGATGTTGTTATTGTATTATACAACATTTTGTGACAAACTACAATAGGACATGCGGCCAGTGGCCAGCTGTTATTTATTTATATTTTTAAGCTGTAGTTGTTTATGATCGATTATTTCTGTTTAAATACGCCGGTTGTTTATGTACTGTTAATTGTGTACTTATAGGTCGCCTGGTGCTTCCATCTATGACGACACAGGACGTCAGCCCATCTTAGGTCTCTACGTTTGACACATTTATACTGAAAAAAGTACTTTTAACCAACTTTTCAGCGATAGGAAGAGGACAATTAAAACAAGCTAATAGAGAATAAGACATTGAAACACATCATGGAACTAATCGTTGATGTAATGTAATCGATACAGATCATTGATCATGTAATCATGTTTACATAACCACCTTTGTACACTCTTGTTGGTGATTTAGCTGAAACTAACAATCTCATTTGCATTAAGCGAGACATTACTGTCAAAAGTGAAACGATACGATAAAATTAAGACTTACGGAACTGTCACAACATTCTTATTAAGTGTCGAAATTTGTGTATGTCCGTAAAGTTTCATGAGGAAGTGTTGCAGCTAACCAAACAACGTGAAAATTAAGTTTAAGGGAATATCTATTTCGCATAACTGGGTCAGAGTGTCTCCGGGGAGCGTAATTTTTTTTCCTAGGAGGGTTAGGGGCAATTATCATATATAGGCGTATCCAGACCCTCACGCATGCGTGTTACTCGTAAAAGTTTATGGCTAGTAGTAGTACATACAGTGATACAGTGTATGCGACGCGATTCACGTTTTGCACATGTATACGTATATGCGTTCATGCAGCGATGGAGACCTGTTCGACTGACAATCCTTGTGCCAAACTTCAGCTGGAATCTTGCCCTAGATTAGAGGTACAGTCACTCGATACAATTGCATATAATATAGTAATCCTCTAACCCAGATTTTAGACACAATGTACGGATTTCATCTGTCATCATCAATGTGCGCGACGGACATTAAATTAATGGTTTGTACATAGAGGTATGTACATACAGATTTGTAAATAGGGTTAAAAATGGGACTATCTATCCTGGACAATTTCATGAAAATGAGATGTATGTCTTACTTGAAACTTGAAGTGCATAAAGTCGGACCACTATGATGATTTGTAATGTCCATTAACAAATTTAAGCCTACCTGATTTAAGTTTGCATGATATTAAATCACCAGCCGATACGCAGACTATAAGTCCCCTACATTAGCCATAACACCTCCAGAAAATTAATAATTGAAGTGACGATTTGATCGCGCTTTAATTTGTATTTCTTTAGCCCGCGTCCCATGACTTATTTTCTTCAATTCTCATTTGGTAATCCTTGGCCAAAAAGCAAACTACATTACGTGTAAAACTGTACAGCGGAGATCTATTGCTTTGTACAGTGTGCATAGCTGCCCACGTACACCCGGGCGCCCACACGTGTATTACAGCGATCGATGAGTAACGCGTGTCTATGAGTAACACGCATGCGCGAGAGTTTGGATACGCCTATATATGATAATTGCCCCTAACCCTCCTAGGAAAAAAAATTACGCCTCCGGGGACCCATGCATAAGTAAGGTAACACTGATAAAAGATGTTACCTCATGTAGTCATGAACTGTCCATATCTTTCGCCAGGAAATAAAGTT
>KN887349.1:24034-46783 GCA_000934455.1 Apostichopus parvimensis | reverse complement strand
TTCGTTTTATTTTGCTCGTTTATTTGGTTCTACAAATGTAAAACTCTTCCTAAACTTTATATTTATAGCTAAGTCAGGTTATAGCTACTAAGCATAAACAGATTTATAGCTTAGTCAAGTTATAGCTACTAAGCATAGACATATTTATAGCTAAGTCAGGTTATAGCTACTGAGCAAAGTGATTTATAGCTAAGTCAGATTATAGCTACTAAGATTAGACAAATTTATAGCTAAGTCAGGTTATAGCTACTGAGCATGGACAGATTTATTGCTAAGTCAGGTTATAGCTACTAAGATTAGACAGATTTATAGCTAAGTCAGGTTATAGCTACTAAGCATAGACAGATTTATAGCTAAGTCAGGTTATAGCTACTAAGAATGGACAGATTTATAGCTAAGTCAGGTTATAGCTACTAAGCATAGACAGATTTATAGCTAAGTCAGGTTATAGCTACTAAGCATAGACAGATTTATAGCTAAGTCAGGTTATAGCTACTGAGCATGGACAGATTTATAGCTAAGTCAGGTTATAGCTACTAAGATTAGACAGATTTATAGCTAAGTCAGGTTATAGCTTCTAAGCATAGACATATTTATAGCTAAGTCAGGTTATAGCTACTGAGCATAAACAGATTTATAGCTAAGTCAGGTTATAGCTACTAAGCATAAACAGATTTATAGCTACATCAGGTTATAGCTACCAATCATAGACATATTTATAGCTAAGTCAGGTTATAGCTTCTAAGCATAGACAGATTTATAGCTAAGTCAGGTTATAGCTACTAAGCATAAACAGATTTATAGCTACATCAGGTTATAGCTACCAATCATAGACATATTTATAGCTAAGTCAGGTTATAGCTTCTAAGCATAGACATATTTATAGCTAAGTCAGGTTATAGCTACTAAGCATAGACAGATTTATAGCTACATCAGGTTATAGCTACCAAGCATAGATTTATAGCTAAGTCAGGTTATAGCTACTAAGCATAGACAGATTTATAGCTAAGTCAGGTTATAGCTACTAAGCATAGACAGATTTATAGCTACATCAGGTTATAGCTACCAAGTATAGACATATTAATAGCTAAGTCAGGTTATAGCTACTAAGATTAGACAGATTTATAGCTAAGTCAGGTTATAGCTACTAAGCATAGACATATTTATAGCTAAGTCAGGTTATAGCTACTAAGCATGGACAGATTTATAGCTAAGTCAGGTTACAGCTACTAAGCATAGACAGATTTATAGCTAAGTCAGGTTATAGCTACTAAGCATGGACAGATTTATGGCTAAGTCAGGTTACAGCTACTAAGCATAGACAGATTTATAGCTAAGTCAGGTTATAGCTACTAAGCATAGACATATTTATAGCTAAGTCAGGTTATAGCTACTAAGCATGGAAGCTAAGTCAGGTTACAGCTACTAAGCATAGACAGCTTTATAGCTAAGTCAGATTAAAGCATTCCTAACTATACTTCCATTCCCTTCCTACCTCCCCACCCTACCTACTCCCATTTCCTTCCTTACCACCTTACCTTCTCCCATTCCCTACTGTACCTCTATCCCTACCCTACCTACTCCCATTCCCTTCCTACCTCCCCATCCTACCTACTCCAATGCCCTTCCTACCTCCCCATCCTACCTACTCCCATTGCCTTCCTTCCTCCCCACCCACCCTGCCTACTCCCATTCCCTTCCCACCTCCCCACCCTACCTAATCTCATTCCCTTCCTACCTCCCACCCTACCTACTCCCATTCCCTACCTCTATCCCTACCCTACCTACTCCCATTCCCTTCCAACCTCCCCACCCACCCTAACTACTCCAATGCCCTTGATCCCCTACCTACCTACTCTAATGCCCTTCCTACCTCTCCACCCTACCTACTCCCGTTCCCTTCCTACACATTCACCATCATATTTCTAATTGGTAATTTAACTAACCTGCACACAGCTTGAGTAGTTCCTGTCCATTCTCCTGTAGTGTTTCTAAGGCTGGTTTGTGCTTTGAGATGTCCTCATGCATGTCCTGAAAGGATAAGAGGAATTAAGTCAGGCAAGAACGTGGTATCAGCAAAACTAACAGAACTACCTGACAGCACTAGAGATGGAACCAACGACTAATGGCCTGACCAAAAATGCACTTCAAAATGGAGCTAAATACATTTAAACGACTTGTCAAGCTTACATGAAATTCATGATTGAAATATATGTTGGTACAATAATGTTGTGCTGTTTATGTCATCCAAACCAAACTCAAGTACTTTATTAATTCCAATTATCTTGAATCCAGTACAGAGGAACAGTGCATATAGCAACAGTGTTAGTTTTGGTTCATTTAAGTCATTTAAGCTGCCAAAAAAAGTCAAACAACCTATGATTTAGCAACGCAAAAGGTATATTAGCACTTATATGATGTAGGTTAATCAACTTTTTAAGAAAGACTTGACTAAGTCTCCTTATGGAAGCCCAGTACTGGACTCACCAGCAGAAACAAACAACAATATTTGACTGAAGAAATGGATGAAATCTGATGAAACATTATGATGATCATTTCATTTATTGTTTTGCTTTATCATGTTAATGCTTGTTGTGCAATATGATGTAAATAATTAGTACCATTAATAAACATCAGAATTAGTTAGCTGAAGCAATAAAATAAAATTAGATAAGAATGGTGATTAGATGAATAAAAGGTCTTGACATGTAAGAGGAGGAAATATGTAAGGGATAAGGATATTGGAATGTGTGTACAATGGTAACAGGGAAGACAGTATGAGAGGGTATGTATACGTAATGTGTTGTTTAATGTTTGTTCAATATGAAAGAATCCACATTATACTGGTGAAGGTAAAAGCATCATCATAGTTCTAGAATGATTAAAGTACTGGTAAACAACACCTGCTGATGAAATCATGTTATTTCTCCTCCAGTATAAGGATCAATGCTCTAATCCTTTACAAGTTGCTAAATCGAGAGCGAGTTCTTAACTTTTAGATAAGCGTCAAGAGTAGGACACTAACGGTGTATGCAGCATCCTACACAGTAAGGATTAATATGGCTGCAGCCTACTACAGCAAGGCTTAATATGGCTGCAGCCTTCTACAGCAAGGCTGCGTGTGATGTTATATGCTGTGATGGGCACTTTCACACAATGGACACTGCTGTTCGTTCAAGTTGTGATGGTATTGTTTCAGCCTTCCTGCAAGTGATTTTACAGCTGCTCCATGGTCCACCCCTTCTCTTTGACACAGAAGCTTAGTAACTTATCTTCAAGTATCACCTCAACCACATGCATGCAAGCATTTATACTTTCCTTGACTATCAGTTTTGGCTAGTTTGTTACAAGGAAAAGCTAAAAGCAGGTTTTCACCAGTTACTTGCCATTAATATGTATCTAAAAATATATAACAAAGCATTTCTACAGTGTGTTAGCAGCCCTCTCTTTTACCCTGATAGTAAGATGTTAACTTGCTTGTTAACCAATACAGATTCTGAAACAAGACATTTTGAAGCGGTTGAGTCAACATAGACACAACTGAAGCAATGAAAATAACCGTTCATGGGAAGTAATAATAATATTGCTGGTAAATAGCATAATAATAATATGGTATAAATTCTCCAGTACAGGATTGAAAAGATCCTTGACTGCAGTTAATTAATTAAATGTGATCAGTTGAAAAGAGCATAAATGGAATACCCATGTTTGTTACCAATAAAATAATATATTTATATACATAGGAAAATTAGTGTTTTGAATATAGTGACAATTATGTACACATTGTCTTCTCAATGACATAAAAAAAAAGTGAAAGGGATTGAATTGAAAGAAATACCATAGTAGATATACCCGATACATGCAAGACATATAATTTTTTCCCAAAAACTACATGTCAGTGTTTTGTACATGGCATACAAAGTACACTGCTTTTAATACATATCAGAGATATATAAGCTTTGTGTTCCATAAGATGATTTTATGAAAGTGAGTCAGTATTGTCACCAAATGTGTTAGAAAATAGAAATATTGCAAAACTGAATTATCAACAGATAAACTTTAAACCGTTTTTCATGGGAGCCCTCATGACCATTCTGCTCATGGAAATATATTTTCCAATTTTGACTTGCTATGATGACTGGGAATAATTTGAAGAAATTTCAGGAAAAGTACTTTTGGAATCTTTTGGCAAAATCTAACATTTGGAACCAATACAGATGAGCATTGATCTATAAGAGAATGTAACAATATTGGCAAGAGCATCCCACTACTGCATATAAACAGGGAAGTTCATCACTATGCATTAATGGCATTATTCAACATCCATACTTATGGGCAGCTACAACCATGGACTCAAGATGGGCGCATACTCATGTGCACTCACAACCATGGACTCAAGATGGGGACATACACAAGTGCATCTACAACTGGACTCAAGATGGGAGCATTTTGTATTATACAAAACATATCAGCACAAAAAGGATGTTTATGTTAAAAAAAAACTGTTTCACCAAATACAGGCACAGAACGTATGATTTATAAAATCATAAATACAGGAATATATATCTGCAGTCCCTTTCTGCTATTTCAGAAGAATTTTTTTGTTATAGTATCAAAGAATTTTGATGCCCAGAAAGCTGTTTCCTTTTGGCTGTAAATTTGTGTTGCTAACATTTGCCACTTTAAGCCAGAAAACTAAAGAATAAATCCATTAAGCATAAATCATTTTTCAAAAGGAGGAGAAAATAATTAGCAAAGCAGAGGAAACATTAGTTCCATCTATAAATGCACCTTGTGAATGTTAATATCACCACTCCATATTATACACCACTTTTAACCACCAAAGCAAACTTGTTTTTGTTTGTTACTCTACCCTTGCTCCGGTAGCTTGTTCCTCCAAATGTTCTATTCTTTTCGACAGAGTAGATGGAGCAGCGAGAACTCTCTCCGTCTTCATGATCCACCGCATCAGGTAATGCTCTCCTTGGTCAAACGAGAGATCTACCAGCATGGAGCGGTTCAGTTCTTGTTCTTTGGTCTTGAGTTTTTCTGCTAGATTCTCTAAGCGTGTCTGGAGGTTTTCTACCTTGGCATCCACCGTCTCAGCTTCTTGCTCGTCCTCGAGAGGAATTTTCAGCAATTCTCCCAAATTGACTAAGTTAAGCATGTCAGGGTACCAGGACTCAACTTCTTCCATGACACCCTAACGGCAAAACCGCAGGTCAAAAGTTATCAGTTTAAAACATCTGTCATTATACAGTTTGAATACTTTTAATACAATAATAAATGATGAGGGCAAGAAAATACTTGATTCAGTACGAAATGCCCAAATCAGACCTAAGTTTTTATAACACCCTTTCACTGCTAATGATTAAAACCCTCATATAGAGGGCGGTGTAGCAGGAATTAATGTTAGTTCAAAAGAGGCTGAAAGAAAATGGGATTAAGCCGATTGGCTATCCAACCTTAAAAACGGCCAGAGACAAGGCCATTAGCAACACTGGAACACTATCATCCAAGTAGAGTGCATTAGTTGTGGAGAGACAGGTAAGTGGGGCACTCTAGAAATAAAATTGCTCTCTTGCATAATAATATAGCTTAAGGACAACATGTAAAGAAGAAACAAAAACTTGAACACCCAGAGGGAAAAAAAAATGTACCAACCAAAAAATAGAGAGAGAAAGAGAAAGAGAAAAAATCTTAAAAAAGTAAAAGAGAAAACCAAAAGCCAAGGTCTTAATGTATAAATTAGACAGTAATGTACTGTAAGGGTAATGGAAAAGATTAAATATTCAGAAAAGTACAGGCCCAGCACCAGGGGTAAAGCATAAATATGCAAAAAAACAACAAGCATAAAACCACAAATCTACTAAATAAAAAAATAAAAAAATAAAAAAATTATGGCATACTTTGTTCCAATGGCAATATTAAAACAGTAAGGGAGGGTTTGTTTTATTGGATGGTCAAATTAATTTTTTTCTGTTAATTCTATCTTCCAAACCATAAAATCCTTTTATGGTTATTCAACTTTTATGAAATTTGACAAGCAATTTGAGAAAAATGTACTTTGGAATTGTTAAAGATGAAAAAACAAGCGAGGGAAAGCAAACAAAATTGAGAAAGCAATGAAATGTTTACCTAGTGATCCAACAATAATTTGTCTACTAAACCTACAAACTTCACCATTGTGTTGTAAAGAAAATATTTTCCAGATTTTAAAAATAACAATCTTAATCATTTCTGAGGGCTATGAGACAATCTGAAAACTTATTCCATCTTTGTTTTCATTTCTTCAACCATCTGTTTAGATTGGTAATTGTCTACAAAGTTTGTGAGTTATCTTCAAGCATAACATGGACAAATGTGCTTTACTCAAAGACAGGAGTTTAAGATATCAAAGAAAAAGGAATATATAATGAGAACCTCTCGAATATGGCATCAATATGTGCTTATCATATAAATTCTGATGTAACTGAAATGTCAATGGTCGATTGAAATGAAGAATGATATGATTTTTATTGAAATCTCTGGTTCAGCCTGGATCTCTCATTATCTTAATACACTGTAATTGGTACTACGGCCTGCTGCTGCTGTTGGGGGTGCATCGTTCACTGGTGGATTCTCTTCTGTACATCTTCCTTCCAATAGTTCAAACAAACTGCCTTGTTCTGTCTGTCTCCATCAGCAATATAGACAAAGTCATTTACCCCTCAAAGACCATCAACAAGTCAATATACATAGCTGCTTCTTGCTCCCTCCCAGTTACATGTCATAAGTATAGGCAGTGTCACAAAGTATGAAATTAATAATTATTGATGCCATGACTTCATGGTGGTAATGAGGACAACATACCTAGTCATGTAAAGAAGGCAAGTCATGTGAAACTTTACTTTGGATAAGGTTTGTAGTTTGGCTGACATCAGAATGATCCCTGTTCATATAGATGAATAGGTATCCCTTTACTAATACTATACTACTACTGAAATACTACTGTAACAACAGTAAATCATAAGATAGGGTACCTTGGATCAGGACTGGATGGAATAAATGGACACAAAGGACTGTGTAGGTCTTGACAAAATGGACCATTCTTATAAAGGACAAGTGAATGGGATGTAAATATCTAGGTTTTTACATATTAAGAGTTTCTCAACTGATATGAAGGCATCCTATGTTCATTCTGTCAAGGAACAATGTCTGGTACAATATCTCATGACAAGTGAGGAGGATTTATATCATATAGGTGACACCTATACACAAATTCATACATGTGGCAAAACAAGGTGAGTGCCCTGCAGGTGTCAACACGGTGATTTGCATACCACTGGACACAAAGAGGGCGACAGACCATGAAGTGACTCTTGTGTGCGCCCACTGTAATCCAACAGTCAACACTTGGGTTGTATAAGTGTATAAGCGTAGCTTTTTCAGATTTTCCATGCTTTTTTTCTCTCTTTGACATTGGTATTATTCATTATTGTAAATGTAATTGTAAAAAAGAAAAAAAGTGAAATAAACGAAACGAAACGTGCACAACTGCAGCTGTATAAACCTCAAATGGAAAGCAGTGATAATTCCTACTAACTAGTGTCAATTATGTAAATATTTTCTGTCTGCATTTTTATAATCACTCATAATTAATTTAGTCATCTGCTCTATATGGACACAGCTTTGTCTCGTTCCAAAGTATAACATTGTTTATTTTGTCATTGCAGATATTTATATTGAAGAAATAGTAACATGATCTACTTCAGTGATATTTCCAAATATGCTATATAGACCGAAAATGGTCAGTTATGACCAGTGCATGTGACAACAGTAAACTGAAACACTCGCTAGGTTATTGGATGTTTCCTTACATATAAGTTTGATGGCTATTAAAGAGCTGTTTAGTAATTATTTCAGACATCTGGTTTTTCAGCATATATAATTTGGGGACAGTGCAATGGCATCTTTTTCATTAAAGCATTTGATTTTTGCTAGTGAAGGAATATTAATGATTTAGTTTTAAATGCAAGCAGCTGCAATGGACAAAAAAGTATCTTCTGACTCAGCAACTAGTTAAATAATAATAATGGATTTTAGTATTCAAACTGATTAAGTCAAATCATTATGTAGGCTTGACACACACCAAAAAAAGGACAGTGGAATACCTGGCATGGTATCTCAAAAAATGCAAATCATGACAATTTCACTTATATTTCTTGTTTTAAAATACTTTATATTTATATTTGTATTTCTTATTGCGTGGATAGAGAGGTGAGCTAAGTGGGGGTGGGTACGGGGTGGGTAATAAAAACAGCAACCTGAATCACATTAATATTATTTGAGAAAATACTTTCTATAGCTTCATGGTTTAAGGAATACTTGTGCTTTCTGCCACAGCAATACATATTTAACTTTTCCACTTACACATACCTTAAAGTACTATGGACACCTAGCCAATTTGCCCCATATTCAGTACATTTGCAAAGTGTGATAAACTCATTCAAAATCTGTTGACATTTTTCCAAAAGCTATTTTTGTTTCCAAGATATCCACATTTGAAGTTTTGATAAATTTGGAAAACTCATTAAATATGTGCAAACTATGATGTGGACTGTTGCGCCCATCAAAATTTCTTACTTTAGCCCTTAAAAAGTTAACCCATAATTACAAGCCCACATATATCATTTGAATAATGAAATATACCTCTTTTCAAAGAAGACAAAATATTTCAAAAAATTGCCTAATAGGCCCAAAAACCTGTGTTCAGTGTGCTTGAAAAGGAGGTTGTAAAAAACATAACAGAAACTTAGGTAGTCCCTTCCTTTACATCATCAATGTGCATCATTAGCTAATGTTCATTCGAACTAAAACTATATTTAAGAAAAGACTTGTAAAATGGTCAATCTTTGATGTATTTTGATGGAAGTTGCAGCTATTTTCATGATTTCTATTAATGCCTAGTAGAGTGATTAGGACAATGTTGTCCATAGGTGTCCGTAGACCTTTAATGCTCACTTTCGTTGAAGAACTTTGTTGTCTAAAAGATTGGCCCACATGGTCCTTTTTAGTAATTTCTCCTCTTTTTTTCCCCTCTTGGGGAAGCACAATTTATAAGTGGTTACATCTCTTATTATTCAATACTCACAGGTTCACTGAACTAATGTAACAAGAAGGGTTTAAAAGCCCACAGTATCAGGTCTAGAAAGTGGTGTAACTTGGCCAGATATGAGAGGTATCAGTAACAGTCTGTCTAACAGCACACATTAACAGACTATGCCTTACTTTTCCAGCTCCCTTCCATTTCAAAGTAAACATTAACATAAGGTGGACTTGTTAGCCACGAAGAAAATGTAATCTAACACACAATCTGTATTGAATTTAAGATCAACTGCTCTCAATGTCTAAATATTTTGATTTCCTCTTTTGTGATGGAAGCAATGATAGGTACTTACAAGGCTGAAGGCATCTGATAGTAGCCTCACTTGCCCCACCCCCCCCCCCTTGAACCCCACTTTACCCTCTTTGCAAGACAATGTTTGAGGAGATACCACACGATTGATCAGATATACGATGGGGTATTGTTTAGGGTAAGTGACGTTAACCGTATGTGTTGTGTTCACAATGTAATACCTTCTGCCACACTATTACCTGAGCAACAAACCATAGCAGTAGTCTATTCCACCCAAGACATAATTCATGAGTAATACTACTTCAGAACAACATTAACTTCAAATAAATGAACAAAGAAGGATGGATAGTTCAGTTGGTAGAGTGCAGATCTTAATATAGTCCTCAGGTCACTAGTTTGAATCCTTCAATTCTTTTCAAATAAGATAACAATTAACGAAAAGAATCTTTTGAGCTTAAAAATGTGGATTGCACAGTTCAATAAATTTGGACAAAAGGTTGAAGTTGGTTATTGTGGTTATTTCTTAGGTTGACTGCTCCAAATAGTCCTGGTTGTCATAACAGTAGTTTAATAGCCCTGTACAATGCAGTCTGAAACAATGACCATAATAAATGACCGTAGCAATGACCGTATAGATCGCTAATCGGTTTGAGCAAATTATGTCCTTTTACTGACAGGAAAAATCATGGCATGAGCCTACATGCCAACAACACTCTCATATCATAGCAAATGTGCTTATGGTCCTACCATAGTGTTGTATTCATTATTTCCTGCTTGCATAATGTCGAGTGGATCATATGGATAAAGGGCACAAGACTTATAAATATCCTCAGTGATAATGCATTTTGACCAGATCCTTTAAATAAATGGGACACAGTTTCTAAATTTTCTACTATCCTATTTTAACCAACCTACTCTTTGTCTTTAGAACTAAGAAAACTTCACACTTTCATGTATTGCTTCATTTCATCTCTTTATCATATCAGATATATGTCTAAAATTGTTGATAGACATGTTTTTATAGAACGAAATACCCACTATGTTAACAACATATATGAACAACGTTACCATGACAACCTGTTTTCTGGACCTAAAGGATCTCTCAAGGAAGCTCAAGTTTTCACAGAAATTTAGCCTCTTTGTCATTTTGAGAGTATCATTTAGCTGTACACGGTCACTTATCTGTACCTAAGAAGACTCGTAGGAGGTTTCATTCAATTTCCTTGAATTGGTGACCTCAATAGGAAATGCCAAACTGTTTCCTGAAACTCATTAGTATTTTTAATAACACCACTAGCGGCTGTGACAAATGCAACAATATTATTTCCTTTATACTGATGGAAGTTTGGCTCAAAATAAATGATCTCAACATTTAGAACCTCAATCAGTCTGCTTCACATGTGATAATCCTTCCTGTGTGTAGTTAGGCATTTTCAATTCACTTAACAGCTTCATTTTTGCCTAAAGCACCACTGAGTTTATAGCATGGAATTTAAGAAATTAAGATTTAAGAGGGAAGAAAAGGAAAACTGGGGAAGCATGTTTGATAAATTGTGCTATAAATTGCTCCTCGTAAATATGAATGTGTAATATTAAATACGACAATTGATTTGTGATGTGGTAATAAGTTTACATTCCTTATTTTGAGGTCAAATGACAACAAGATCTGTATTCTAATGGTGTCTTGAAAATATGCAATGCTCTATTGACCTGCTAAAGTCTTTTATTATAGAGCCTGCGAGCAACATTATTGGCATTACTGGCCAAGTGAACGATACCTAAATGACTGGACGTTGAAAGTAGAGTTTCATATAGTCTCTGTACATTAGCAGTTTCCGAGGCTAGCTGCATAGCCAACTTATTCTGAGCCTGTCACGGCAGAGCCGTACAGTATATATATCGGGGTCTGTGTCACGGCACTCACAAGCGCCCTCACTTTGTAGGTACCTACAATATGACTATACTCCCTGGTGTGTTGTCCTCCCAAACAATAATACCATGAGCAACTGAAAAGTTCTTCCTAATACTGCAAGCACTCCACACGCACTACAATAATGCATATTTGCAGGCCAATGCAGTACTAGTTAATAGAGGATTTCCTATCTTGGAAGGCCTGCTTTAGCTTTATTATAAAGATGAAGACTAGTTGGCAATAAGGAAGTCATTTTAGGCTTCTCATCTCTCTAGGTTGCACTAAAGTCAATTGTCTTTTTTTCAGATGCATTTAAAGTCTCAATTCGTGTTAGCTGATGAATTTTGGAAAACAAACTTCCGAAGTAGATTCAATGTTTCTTATTCTAAATGCACTCTGACCAGGTGGGTGTAATGACCAAAATCTGTCTCAAACGAAAGAACAAAATTTATTTTCTGTTGTCCTAATGGCGCGAACGATTTACCATAAAATCACTGCGAACCCCCATGTCGGCATGTTCATTTACACAAATGTGTCCTATACTTACTTGTATCATCCATTTTTTACAATTCCACAGAGGAAACGTCTGCAAACACCTGTTTATTCATTGCAATGGAAGGAAATGACACAATTTTGCAAGCTACATCGGTAATACCGAGAGAAAGATACAAGGGTAGGGACCTAAGACAGGCTAGCCATGAAAGTAAAAGTAAGCCTAGGCCAAATGGTCATCAACAGAAAAAAGAGAGATTTGATTGGCGAATGATCTGTTGGACGGGGCTTACAAATTTTGATTGAAGTTTGTAGAATCTACGGACTCTTTAATAAATGGGGCGAATTTTATTCAGCTCAAAATTCTTAACGACAGATAACTCAATAAAAATAATGAATATTGATATGGAATTGCATAGAACAGTGTCATTTTCACTGAACTTTCAGTGCAGTAAGCTGGAAAGGTCAATGTTTAAATTTGGCAAACACGTACTAAGACTTTAAAATATCTGTATTCAAATGGTGTATTGCAATATCACTGCTGTATCGACTTGGTCAAGTCATTTTACAGGTTTTGGTTCCTATGGAGACTGCTGGAATGTGATCCAGTGAGCTCATAAGTGATGTTGTATTTTCTTTCTCTAATTCTAAAGACTAATTTTGGTTAATTCTTCACACTAGCAGTTAAAACATTACATTAACTCACCTTCAAGTTAGTTTTTACTTCTGTTTGCTATATTAAACTCTAATAACTTCTTCTTGGTTTCATTTTGGAAGGGAATGGGGTGGATAGGTTACTATGTTCTTTGCTGTCCTAAATTCAAGGTAAAGATTGTTAGAAGCAACATCAACCTTATCTAGCTTGGATGATTTATTTTTATGCTCCTTCTTAAATGTTTTAGAAAAATTATAAAACATGTTACTGTACTTACCTTTCATGATATAATGCACAGAACCATGCGGAAAAGAGTTACACTCAAGAAGGAAATATGCATTTGTACGGATAGGTGTCATCGCTATACTAAATATTCCCATACTTTGAAAACGGACATTGGCTGGAGACCATAGCTCTCCTAAGGTGTTCAACCGAGCCATATGACTTTTCACTTATCAATCAAAGCATAAAGTAACTACCATTACCACTAGATAATATTACAAACTAGTTTGAACAAGTTAAACCTAGATGATTGCATGTAAAATTTGGACTGTTTTGTTGGAGAATTTAAAAGTTTGCACATCTATACTACCACCCCACACTGATATGGTATCACCCACCTAATATCACCGTACAGCATCTGCACATAAGGACTGGATTTAATCCAATAACCAAGTTTTTTGTTTTTTTTTAATTGCAAACATCAGCTATCACCAACGATACAGAAACAATTGAAAATTCCCATTTTTTTTTGTAGCACAATTTTGATTCTGGCCCCAGCATAAATCATCACCAGAAACAAAATAAATATGTAGGAAGATGAGAAATGTTATTTTAGAGTAAAAGTTATGAAGATCAGACTAATTTACCACCAAAAAGAGTTTTTGAACAAAAACCTCCACCAAGCAATTTATTTTCATAAATGAGAAAGCAGATCCACCCAACTGACAGGAACGAAGAATCCTACATAGCTGATAGGAGGTTTGGAATAGTTTTCTTTCAACCTTTGATATTTGAGGTATTTTCCTAGAATTCCATCAACTACCTGCACAATTATATGATAGTTGATGTGTACAATTACTTGAAAGCTGAGAAAACTTACTACTTTTGCAATTTGAAAGGCATTAAACTTAACCATGCAAATGCTCCTTTCATCCACATCTCCCAATAGCCAGGCATATGCAAAGTGTGCATTCCCCACTTCCATGATAAGGTAAATCCTGTTTCACATGCAAGAAAGTGCCAAAAACTTTACCAGTTGTGCTGTTTTTCTTCAAATGCTACAAATTTCAAGAAAGAGGCCACATTTCCATTAACAGACGAGACCCAAAGTATATCTAGTTTGCATTTGAGATTAAAGCAGCAGTCATGGTTTTATTTCCAATGAAAATGCAAAACACAATAAAAAAGATTGGTCTGTTTCTTTGAAATGGTTTTATAGTTATCTTAAGTGTTTGAATACTTAATGGCCACAAAATAATTGACAATATAGAAATAACTTTCATTTATCGAAGAAAAAAAACCTTTCAGAAAACCTTTTCACATTGGGTACTAGTTACAGCCTCTATTACACACCTGCCTGTTAGCAAGATTCTTTACACTGGATGAAATGGTAAAAGCTGCTTTAAAATAAGTCTAGAATACAATCTTGTTTCAATGTCCACATTATGTATGCCTCAGTGTTTTTCATGAAACTGAATGAAAACCATACTGCTGATTTAAAGATGTATAAAACAGATCATCTTCTTTGATGTGGTCATTGTTATTTCTTGACTTATAGCAAAAAACTGACTCAAAGTCTCAATAAATACTTAAATGGAAAATAATCAACTATGTCCTTCTTTAATACTGTTAATGTTACTCTTGCCTCTTGGATCAAAGTTAAGGAAAGTATAATGAAGCATAATGCTATGTTGGAGTTTTATACCTTCAATGTTATGGATATACATGCCTCTTAGAATGACTTTGAAGATTAACGAAAAATGATATCCTACTTTAATGCAAGACAGAGCATGTTGTTGCATAAAGTGGTCAAGATATGTATGAATCTTAGTGAGTTTTTTAAGTATTGGAGCTTGGAATATGTTCATTTTTGATACTGTGGATTTTACCCATAGATCTCTTAAGAATGAATAGAGTGATTCAGTACATATTGTTTTAATGAAGCATAGTGCGGCGGCTGGCATGAAATAGTCAATGTAACATTAATATGCATCTCAAGAGAGCTTAGAATATATTAATGTTTGATATTGTCAATGATTGGTCTGTTGAATCAATGACATTTAGCATGATTATAGATCTGAATGGAATGTTTAAAACCATGAATGTTCTCTTAAAACATACAGAAAATGAACATCTTGAGTGCAGCGTGTAGAAGGCATAATAACAATATAACTGTTTGACAGGACATATTGCTTAATATTTGTTTAATATTGTAAGTGTTTGATACTATTCAGTACAGAAGGGAAGTGAAAATGCAGTTTATAAGGCATTATTAGGCACATTTTCTTTCAAAACCTGAATAAAAGCTCAGAAATTTTTCAAGTTGTTCACAGTTCATATTTGTATCTGTTTAAAACTAATATGAGAGATCATTTTCAGCATTGAAATTATTTATCACTATATATAATGAAAACGAATTTGGTAAACACACTGACCTATGTTTAATAAATAGAGTGTAATGTTTACCATAAGAAATGACTTGCTAAATTTGGCAACAGAATAAACACAGCCAGTTTGAACAGAAAAGCCTGGACGTTAGAGCGTTACAAAATGGCTACTTGTAATAGTTAATAACACAAAAAGGAAACTATCTGCAATTTTACATTTTGTTGAAAATTGAACTGTTTTAAACAATGTTTTTGAGTAATGGCAGGCCTCTCCCCTGTATATGGAATTTTCTTCCCCAATGCAACATCTCAAATCATAAAAAGGCACCAATTTGATTGAACTTTATGAGTGATTCTATTTGGGTGCTAGAGAAATCACAGCCTGTGGTCTAAGTACCATTAAAGTAGTAATGTTGCTTTGTTTTTTTTGATACAATGCTTTTTCTAATCTAAATCTGTTATCTTTGTAACTACTGGTGGATGGGATATTAGTATTATCTGTGTAAATGCATCTGGTTGAATATAGGTTCTTTCTACACAGAGGAGACATTATGCTTAACTTGAATCACAACACTTAACATACTGGGACTTTGTGCAATTACTTAGAGGATGCTTTATTAATGTCAACACATCTAAAACATATTTGTTCTCGCTTGGTGGTTACACTGGAGATTAAAATAACTCATCTTTTTGAAATGAGATGTTTGGTTTAAATCTTCATGATACTATCAGTGGATTAATAAGATGTCAATGTGAGTCAAATGTGAGATTGTAAATGATAAGCAGGCCATTCATTACAATGAAGAAAAAACATAATGGAGGTTGATAAGTGTGACAAAAATCAGTGAGTTGAAAACAGCAAGCAAATGAGACCATGCAGAGATAACCTCTAACTGGCCCCCAAAGGTTGTGCAAGGTCACAGGGTCAAAGGTCAACTACAAGGTTCCTACCAGGTATGATGCAGAGCAAAGTCAATACAACAATGCACAACAAAATGGATTCATCATACAATACCAAAGGAACAGAATGAAATTAACAACAACAGCAACAAATTGAGAGGGAAATGGTTATGAACAAAACGGTAGAGAAATGAGAAATCATAAGAACAGGTATATAAATGTAATGTTCCTGTAAATCCAGCATGATTTTTATTGAATTTGCAGCAAAAATTAGAAAACAAAAATCGAATATTACTGACATATGAGCTGTTCTACACATGAATGAAGTGAGCAGCGAATGAATACAATCTAAAAACAGTATGGCATGACTAGCAATAATATTCTTATGACTAGCAATAATAATAATATCATATCCTCTGATAACAAGTTTGTTTTGTCACCTGTGCTTCTTGGTCAATAAAGAATGCAAGTACTCTCCGTTTCCATGGTAATGGTGAACTAAGAGCTATGGTTTTATAATATGCAATGTCTCTTGTCATGATTCATAAACATTGATGGACAATTGCATCATAGGTATGGTTGTAACTGGTGGTATTGTTTTAGTCTGTGAATAATCAAGTATGCTGCCTTAAGTACTGTTTAAATGTGAATTTGATTATTAAATGATCTAAATGACTGTTCATTAACTTTGTCATGACTTTGACTGACTGTGAGACCAATGGAAGCAACTAGCACAGGCAAAGGAGGGGATGCAAAAAGAAACATGCAGCACAGAACACGGTGCAAGTATAAAAGGCCAGAAAAGGGAATCTGGCAAGCAAAACAAACTTGTCACTTGGATTATAAAAGGAAAAACAACAAGAAAATGAGAAGAGAACATTAAAGGTTTTAAATAATCCAACTTAAAAATAACAATAATGACAAAGTACTTATCGCAAAAAGGGAGCTAAATAAGATGAGTTGCTACATGAGTTTTAATCAACAAAACTTCACAAATCTTTGTCTTGCACATATGACAAGGGTTCTATGGGCGTCCCCTCCCACAGAACCCTTTACATAGCCAAGAACCCTTAGGGGTGTCCCCTCCCACAGAACCCTTTACCTGGCGAAGAACCCTATGGGCGTCCCCTCCCACAGAACACTTTACCTGATGTAGGACCCTATGGGCGTCCCCTCCAACAGCACCATTTACATGGCCAAGGACCCTTAGGGGTGTCCCCTCCCACAGAACCCTTTACCTGGCGAAGAACCCTATGGGCGTCCCCTCCCACAGAACTCTTTACCTGACAAAGGACCCTATGGGCGTCCCCTCCAACAGTACCCTTTCTTGAATTGAGTTGTAAGACTAAATGTACTTTCAAAATCTTCCCCCTCCATACTACAGTTTTACTGTAAGTACTGATAAACTACATGATTCAGGAAAAATATAAAAGGAATAAAATATAGTTAACAATCTAAATACTTTTGAAATAACTTCATGTATGTCACACACACAACAAACCCTGGTATTGTGTGGCACTAGAATATAATATTTCCCACAAATGGGTATAAAAACAATTTTCAAACAAAAACCATCTCTTTCCAAACTGGTCCCCAGGCAGTCATTGTAAAAAATACAACTTTGGTACCTTGCTGAAGCTGATTCTAAGAGGGGGAATTCCCCACCCTGATGGGAATTCCCCTCCTTTGTCCCTATTCTTGACTATGATGGACTAAAACAAACTACTTGTTCTTGAGTCTAAAAAAAACATTTTATTAAAAAAAGTTACATGGAATGGAAAGACATAAAAACCTCTTGCATAGTAAATCTTGCAATCTATCTCGGACAAAAACTCATTTGGAACTTCCATTTAAATTTTCTCCAAATATTAAATTTCAATTTTAAAATTATAAAGCACCTTGGGTAATAGTGTATTGATGAACAGAATAATTTTAGCCAAACGGCAAGGTTTACCGGAATCGGTATTTATCCCAAATGCTCTTTGATAAAATGTCTCTGTTAATTTTCAAGTTGGCTATGGGTTTCAAAATCTTATAATATCTTCTGTCATTTCTGTACCTTACAGAAGCATATTATCTTGTAGCATACCTCCAGCAAGAATTTAACTGTTTTTACTTTGCATCAAAACTATTTGCTATCTATAAATAATGAAACAATTCCATAATGCAAAATTTAAATTAAAAAAGCAACAATAAACAAATAAACTTAACCACAATCAACTTCACTGATTAATATTCTCCGCATTGGTACATTTTCTTGCAAAATTACTTTCTAAAAAGAAAAAATATAAGAACTTGCTGATGATTACAATTTTTTCTTAAAACTACTCCAATATTTAAGCCACGATAATCTATGCATCAGCTGTTATATTAAAGACTTTATCTCTTTGTAAAAACACACTTGTCCATGTTTGTTTGAAGAATAAAACACTCTCTCTTTGTATTATGATCTAGCTTTGAAAGAATCCTGTCTGGAAGATACAGAACAATTCTCGTCTGCAAGATATAGAATCTTAAATTTTACTTGTTGAGTTCAAGCTGTTGGTAGTAAGGTATATATATTGTTTGTAGCCAAAACTGAAAGTGTGAATGATAAAGTACATTTTGAAAATAATGTACAACAAGTGTTAAAAGCTGTTATGTCTAAACAAAACAAAAAAGCAACAAGACAAAAGGATTAGAAAAACAAAAACAACTATTAATAATAGGTGAGGTCATACACTAGCTGTGTCAGGTTATAATGTTCAAATGCCAACAACCTGTGTGGCTCATTGACTTAATATTTTGCTGTTGTCTGCAAAAGAAAGAAATGATCTGAAAACCCTCAAGAGCAGTGTCTGACCAAACCTAATGATTTTGTAAAGTATCCTAGGCAACGGTGAACAATCAGCCTCTAACATGGGGTCAATGGTCAATTTGAAAATGTGTAAAAAGCCTGAAAACAGTGCACCAAAAAAAGAAAACAAGGAAAAACTGAAAATCGTAACTGCAAGCTAAACATGACGTGAACATAAAAAGGATGAATAAATGAAACAAAAAAAGAGATTGCGGTCAATGGGAGTGAAGGCATGGATAGGTGGCGGTATCATGCTTTACCAACGTGAACCACGATCTACCTGTTGGTATTTCATCTGTGAGCGAACCTGCGACCTGCTTGTCGCTACCGGACCCTGAGAGGCGAAGCTGTTCTCTGTGCTCTCAAGCCAACTGTTCATTGAATCCACGTTGTCGTGGAAGTCCTACAATAGAAGCGAGAGGCCAAGGTGCAAGAAAGAAAATAGGTTTCAATTTTTGAGGTAATTGATTTGGCGACTGTCTCGATTCATAACGGGATGAATTCTGGAGTGGCAAGTTTGCTCACATGTTTGAGGAAGACAGCTTTAGCTCATTGTGTGGAACCAGAAATGATATTTAGATAGACATGCATAGAACAATACAAGTCATCAAGAAACGTGTGTTGGTATGTTTCATTGCTGGATGTTTGTTTTCATTTCTCATACAATGCTGCATAAAGTATGCTTCCATTGTATGAGAACTACTATACTTCTTTGCATCAGTTTTAGCAATTTAATCATTTTGTAAAAGCATTTCAGGTAATTGCACTACCAGACAGATCATTCCCTACAACCCATGTTGAAGAATTCTACGATGACTATCCACGACGGTTTCTAGGCAAACTAGACTAAGGTGAATGTGTTGTACACTCAGTTTGGTGTATAAGTATAGCCATCCTTCCCCTCACTAATGTTCATAAACTCTTGCTTCACTGTTTCTTAAAATGTTTCACAGAAGAACTGTTAACCACTTATTCGTAATGACTTCCCTGGGATAATAACTGGTTGTATCTAAGATATCCTGATGAAAAATCACTTTGATATATTTAGGAGCTTGTATCACCAAGACACCAAGGACCATGTTGAGGATGACCAGTTAATGTAGGGGGAAGAATGTCAACTTAACAACCGAAGTATTGCAACTTAACAGCCGTTGCAGAAAGTTGCAGAAAGTTCATGTCGTTCTTCCAAAGTTTCAGAACTGAATTCATGGTCTAATGCCAAATTACCAATGACATGACTGAATTCATGGTCTAATGCCAAATTTCCAATGATGTCCCTACATTGTGCCTAAGTTTTCAATGTAATGAACAACATTTGGTATCATTTATGTAATACATCAGAAGCCTTCCTGTGAGAAAAATTTAAACTGTTAACCACATTCAAATCTTAAGAATGATTCATGCTGAAGTGTCTATGTTCCTTTATTTTTCAATTACTTTGCAAATCATCTGCCACAGAAACTCAGAAGTAATTGATCTTTAATCCTGTAATCAATGCATGTGGTTGTTTTAGTGCAATTCTTGGTACAAGATCTCTGTGTTTATTCTGAATGTGTCATGTTACCATGGCAGTCTGTGTTTTACCAGTCAGGGGAATGTCTGGTTAATGTTTCTGCCTTTCATCAATCTAATGGTTATGTCAGATGTTCAGCTTGGCGAAGAGTTCATGGTGCACTCAGCTTGCACAGGGGTTCCATTCTGTGATGTCAATACAGCCACTTTACATAATGATGAAATAAATGCAAACCTACTATTGGCTCTAACTGTGTATAAACTTAAAGTGTAGCACATCTGTTGTTGCATTGTATGTTAATGAACATTAACAGAAATAAAATCACTGTACAATACATAGGGATATCTTTATCATACTAATTACAACCTCGGACACAACAAATGATGAATTCTCTCTCCAATAAAGTCTTCTTGCAATATTGAACAAGAATATAGGTAAGTGCCGAGGTGATAATTAATTCATAGATTTTCAACCTTTACCAATATTTCTAGTTTTCTTTCTTTGTTGTCTCTCTGCCCTATGAGAATTGAGGATGTCTTCTATTCAAAACTAAAACAAGTTTGCTGTACAAAAATGCAAATTACTTTGAAGTTTCTGGGCTCCACCATGAAGATATGCTAACTGACCGAGACATTACTCTGTAAGTGAGTGAAATGATTGACAAATACTTTTTACAAGTTTGTTCTCCTTTTGAAGAAGATCCTGCTAAGATCAAAGTTCTTTTATTCATTTTTGGTAACTTTTTTCTGGAATTTTTTAAATAAATGTTATATATTTAACCTGCACAGGTGGTTTTTGCAGTAGTAAACATCTTAGCATTTTAAGTAGAAGCTGGCATGTTAAGCAATTTGACTATAGTTCAATGAGACTGAAATAAATATTTGACGTTTCATACACATAACAAATTTGGCAGTAAATCGGCCGTATAGTGATTGAAGTATGCCTGTATCTTCTTGGAAAGTAGAGTCTTGCTAAGACTTATTGTAAACAAACCAAACTGCTGCATCATAAGGCTCTGAGTTAACACATGTGTGGTTACAAATCTGCCAGACTGTTAACTTTAGGGGTTTATATTAGTCCTAACAACCTTACGATACCTCTCCCACATTCAAACACCCCTCCGTTTGAGTAAATAACCCTCCCCCTCCTAATTCACAAGAGGTAAATAACCAATGAAGAGGAGGCTGAATTCATCAAATGTTGTGTTCCAAGGTTATAGAGATCAAAGACCCTACTATACTCACCCTAGCCAGTCTTTCTGTCTGTTCCAGTTTCTGTCTTCGGTCTTTGACGGTATCTTTCAAGTTGTTCCACTTCCTCTCCAGGTCTGAGAGTTGCTGCTGTATTCGCATGCGATCTTGTGGATCAGAGACCTTGGCCAGCTGTTCACCCATCTCTTTCAGGGATGAGACACTAGGCTCTCGGTCAGTGATGATACGATCACACAGCTGAAGATGAATAAAGGAAGAAATAAATTCAATCTTCAGATACATGTTTTAGACATTTTTCAAAATAATACTTGAAAAGCTTCAGAACTATGGAATGAGTTTCTTACAATCATAACATAGACACCTGTATTTGAAAACCTCATTATTACCCACATGTTTTGTCAATTTTCTCAAAATGCTTACACCACAAAGACTCTGACTTCAGATTAAGGGATATTGCTAGTAAGTGCAATTTGAGGACAGACATTATGGGGAAATGTTTAAATAAATTTACAAATACAAGACACATCATCAAGACAGTTACTACTGAAGGAGCATGATGTTCCATTTTTCTTGAGTTACTACAACTGCAATCATAACCCTGTGTTACTACAACCACTACCCTAACAATGTGTTACTACAACCACTACCCTAACACTGTGTTACTACAATCAATATCCTAACCCTGTGTTACTACAACCACAGCTTTAACCTTGTATTACTACAACCACTACCATAACCCCTGTGTTACTAAAACCACTACCCTAACCCTGTGCTACTAAAACCATTACCCTAACCCTGTGTTATTGCAACCACTACCCTAACCCTGTGTTATGACAACCACTACCCTAAAATCTGTTACTACATCCACTATCCCAAACCCTGTGTTACTACAACCACTACCTAACCTTTTGTTACTACAACCACTACCCTAACCCTGCATTACAAAACCACTACCCTAACACTGGGTTACTACAAGCAATACCCTAACCCTTTGTTACTAAAACCACTACCCTAGCACTGGATTACTACAACCAATATCCTAACCCTGTGTTATGACAACCACTACCATAACCCTGTGTTATGACAACCACTACCCTAACCCTGTGTTACTACAACCACTACCCTAACCTGTTACTACAACCACGACCTTATCCTTGTGTTCCTACAACCACTACCTTAACCTTGGGCTACAACATTCACTACCTTATCATTGTGTTCCTACAA
>KN887349.1:0-22396 GCA_000934455.1 Apostichopus parvimensis | reverse complement strand
TTTCTAACTATGTAAATGTAGAGAGTGCCAGCTTTCTAACTATGTAAAATATAGAGAGTTCCAGCCTTCTAGCTATGTAAAATCTAGAGAGTTCTAGCATTCTAACTATGTAAAATCTAGAGAGTTCCAGCTTTCTAACTATGTAAAATATAGAGTTCCAGCATTCTAACTATGTAAAATATAGAGTTCCAGTTTTCTAACTATGTAAATGTAGAGAGTTCCAGCTTTCTAGCTAAGTAAAATATAGATAGTTCCAGCTTTCTAACTATGTAAATCTAGAGGGTTCTAGCTTTCTAACTATGTAAAATCTAGAAATTCCAGCTTTCTAGCTATGTAAAATCTAGAGGGTTCCAGCATTCTAACTATGTAAAATATAGAGAGTTCCAGTTTTCTAACTATGTAAATGTAGAGAGTGCCAGCTTTCTAACTATGTAAAATATAGAGAGTTCCAGCTTTCTAGCTATGTAAAATCTAGAGAGTTCAAGCTTTCTAACTATGTAAAATCTAGAGAGTTCCAGCTTTCTAACTATGTAAAATATAGAGTTCCAGCATTCTAACTATGTAAAATATAGAGAGTTCCAGTTTTCTAACTATGTAAATGTAGAGAGTGCCAGCTTTCTAACTATGTAAAATATAGAGAGTTCCAGCTTTCTAACTATGTAAAATCTAGAGAGTTCAAGCTTTCTAACTATGTAAAATCTAGAGAGTTCCAAGGCAACTTGAAAAAGAACTAAGGTCACAACGGACTCATTTCTTGTCCTAAACAACATAACAATTGATAACAGCAAATGATACTGGCAATCAGCAGGATTTATGCCTAATTGTGGTTGATTGTTTCAGTCATTACGAAGAAATCATCAGGAATGACTGGGAAGGTCCTACAATCATTTCAGTACTTCCTGGATTTGTGGTATTTAACCTATGTTTGTGCTTATTAACCTTTTTGAACAGGAAACAAATCAGCTGATTATAGGAACAGCGCTTTAAAGATTACAAGAATTACAGCTGCTACAAAATTATGAGTGATTTCTCATATGCAGTGTATTGTAGCAAACAGGATATATTTTTCTTTTCTTCATGTTACTATTTAAAACATTGCCCATTGCTCTGTCATGCTAATCATGAATACTATGAAGAAATGTTGGGGGGGGGGGGGTTGGTGGAGTAAAGGATTTTTCTCTATTCTATGTTGCATGTTTTTTCATATTTGTATGGCTCTATGCTTTTGGGATTAAATATGTCACCCATTCACCTCAAAGATCATGGAAAGACAACTGCACAATCCCCTCCCCTCCCTCTCCCCCTGCCCACACTTCCACTACCTGACACACAACTACAATCCTCTTTACATCTTTTAATGTGCAAAGTCTCATTTGCATCAGAAACCCTTCCAGTAGACATGATCTAGGTTTATCTCATTTTTTTCTGTTTTAAAATTAGAGAAGTCTTAAGACTTGTCTCAGGTACAAATGGTCATTAAATCTGCTATAAATCCAAACAATTTTTTGGGGGTAGGTGGGGGAAGTGGAGAGATTGATCTTGGACATTTAGTCTAGATCTGTGGGACTTAAGGAGGTAAACTAGAAGGAGGTGATCACAGGGTCTTTGCTTAAATGTTACCCAGTTATTTCAAACATGGTACAGTGAGGTTGATAATATTAATATGAATGGAAGCAATGTCAATAAACTGACCTGCTGCTCAGACATTTGAGCCTTGAGAACGTTGTAATCTGATGATGGACCTGATTGGTTCTTGACCATGGCTTCGGTGTCGGAGATCCATGACAAGAGGGATTGGAGGGCCTCTTGGAATTTACCGCACCTCAGAAGGCCTTCATTCAGATTGCCTCGACGTTGATTGTTCTACAAATACAAGGAGACATGAGTGTGAGTGTTATTTACATTTGTACTGTAACATAATTTATCAATAGCAATTTAACACTTAAATAGCAAAATATTGCCTGGATTTAAAAATCAAACAAGCACCAACATCTCGACAAGGAGGGGAAAATACACCAGACCACTTGGGACTTACACTATAAAGGGGCCAACACGCAAGGGGTTCATGAGCCCACACACAAGTTTCTAGGAAGAGCCAGGTTTTCAAATATTTTGCTGGGTTTTTCAGTTCCCATACAGTGTAATATTTACAATGTTTCTGTCATGGGAGTTGGTACATCTTAAAGTGTCGTGGCACATAGATATATGGTACAAGATTTCTCTATGGCCTGCAAGATCAATTTTGTATCCATGCCTGGCTTAGATCTACCACACATTCACAACTGATAAGTATCAAGGTCAAAAATGTGATCGGCTGTTCAGGGGAGTCACCAGCTAAGAGCCTTTTGTGGACGAGAAGAAACACTTTTTGTTGTTTTTATAAAGCACTCTACTATTTTCATGAGTGAATCTGAGAGGTGGTGGGATATTAATTGTTACAAAACTCAACCAGTTACTCTCCTGCTAAGCATAGTACCAATCCATATAATTCTTCTGCTCCATTATATATACAGTTCATTGAACTCTGACATACACAATACTAGGACCCATAAACCATGAGTGCTACAATATACATAGCATTTACCTTTTCAAGGAGGCTGTTCCACCTGTCATTCATTCTCTTCAGATCCCCCTCAAGGGCGGTGGTACTGACACGTGGTGCAGCACTCTGAACAAGATTCTGACAAAGTCTGTTGGCATCTCGGACCCTGGGAGTCAGAGGATCCACAAGGTTCCTCATGTATGCCTGGAAGGAAGAAACAAAGAATAATTTGTGATTTGAAGCAAAATGAAAGAAACTGATCAACCTTGGTACAGTTAAATTTAAACAAAATTGACAGAATATTGGAGAGATAACTGACTAATTCATGAAGAACACAGTAAGTTACTTTATAATGTAAAAGTAGGATAGGGTAAAGGTTGACACATGGTAAGGTGTGGGCTTACTTGAAGTGTTTGCAGCCCCCAAATCTGTTCTTAGTTTATAATTGTGTATAATGTAACAGTAGGATAGGGTAAAGGTTGACACATGGTAAGGTGTGGGTTTACTGAAGTGTTTGCAGCCCCCAACTCTGTTCTTGGTTTATAATTGTGTATAATGTAAAAGTAAGATAGGGTAAAGGTTGACACATGGTAAGGTGTGGGTTTACTTGAAGTGTTTGCAGCCCCCAACTCTGTTCTCAACTCTGTTTATAATTGTGTATAATGTAACAGTAGGATAGGGTTTATAATTGTGTATAATATAAAAGTAGGATAGGGTAAAGGTGACCACAAGGTAAGGTAAGGTGTGGATTAAATTTGAAGTGTTTGCAACCCTCAACTCTG
This sequence comes from Apostichopus parvimensis, assembly GCA_000934455.1. Classification (NCBI taxonomy): domain Eukaryota; kingdom Metazoa; phylum Echinodermata; class Holothuroidea; order Aspidochirotida; family Stichopodidae; genus Apostichopus; species Apostichopus parvimensis. The sequence goes on along the minus strand of KN887349.1, from coordinate 19,072 downwards.
TTCTTGGTTTATAATTGTTTATAATGTAACAGTGGGATAGGGTAAAGGTTGACACATGATAAGGTGCGAGTTTACTTGAAGAGTTTGCAGCCCCCAACTCTGTTCTTGGTTTATAACTGGATATAAATGATTAGCACATGTGGATAATTGGGAGGACACCACGGCACCTTTACATTCTGGTCAATCTTAATAGTGTAAACTTCTAATGGAAGTGTTTTTCATTAATAATATTATTATCCCAAGGAAACAAAGTAGTTGCGTGAATATCAGTTCTGACCTGAACTGGTGAAACAGAAGCTAAGCATCCTGTCAATTTTGTATTCTATTCCTACATGCTGTTTGTCAATGTTTGGAGTTTAGAAGGATTATAGCAAAAGTGAACTTGAAGCAAACAGGTATGATTTCATTGATATACATTGACAACATATTGTTTGTACTTGTAGAAAGCAAAGAGTTGACAACTTTTGAGTAATAATATTTGTATTCTTGTCTTGTGTTAATGACATGTCACTATGGTATTCTTTTGTACTGACAGCAATGTAACAACCATTGTTGGCTTCATACCGTTTAAAGTTTAGTCACTGCTGCAGAAATGGGTTGGATATAACAAATAGACTTCAAACATCTCTGCTTACCTTAAATTCTTTCTCTTGTCTTTTGATGGTGTCTACATCAGCACCGACTGGCTTCCAGCCTCTGATCTCCAACTCGGCCTTATCAAGACCTCCGTTGACCTCATCAAAGAGATGTTTCAGGTCCTGCATTCTGGCATTTGTTCGGTCAATGTCGGCATGACGGGTGTTGGCTCTTTCCCGTATTTTCAACCAGCGTTTGTTGATGTTTTCAATCTGTTCTCTGAAACCTTCAGGATCAGACATGAATCCGCGGTCGATGATGTCTTTGTAAGCGGTCTCTGCCTTGAGGATGGTTCCCTTCAAGAGTTCCAGTTCATCTTGGAAGGACTGGATGTCTTTGTTTTGTTTGTCCAGAGTCGGTAGATCTCTGGCCACTGGATCCATTCGGTCCAGGTCATCCTCTTGCTTTGAGAGTTGGCTGGAAATGTCATTCAGTGATGACTGGTGACAACAAAAGAAAAGAGATCATGATGATTAAATGGGCAAATTTAGGATTTTGACAATGAATTTGGCTGCTTTTGAAATTCATCTGTCTACGCATCTACCTATTTGTCCATTTGTCTATGTATGTCTATAACATAACATAACCTAACACAAAGTAACATCATATCATATCATTTTTAATTCATTTAATTATGTAAATAATATTTATTTAAGTAAGATAATTTAATTCCTTTTGTGTTCTAGTCTTTTACTGTTGCAAACCTCACACATAAAGATATAATTGTTACCTGGTATTTGACTACTTCTTGGTTGCCTGCCTCAAGTTGCATGTATTTGTCGTTGACGATACCCTTCAGTTTCTGGTAGCGACGGACCATTCCGTCTACCTCATCGTTAATCTGGGTTGTGTCGGCTTGACTGGGGGCAGCAGACATCAGGTGGCTGCTGTTATCTTGGACTGCAACGATGGTATTTTCAAGGACATCAATCTCACCCTGGAGATCCTGTAAGATAAAATATAGCTCATTAGTCTCTCAAAGTTGCTAATAGAATATTTGGAGTTGATTTAGATAAGAAAATGTTTATGTTTTTTCCCATTCAAATGCAGATCAACATGACTAATCATACTTTTTACATTTGATTAATACACATATGAACAAGTGTCTGAGTGATAAAATGCTGAGAACCACACAGAATCAATAATTATGTGGAATATTGTTACAAAAACACAACTTAGCTACTTCAAATATGCAATTAGTCTTTAATATTTGGATAATGTTAAGATAATTGTCTACTGTAACGTAAGATCTATACTTAAACAGATCACTTTAAGTGGGAAATAGATACTTGAAAGTGCAATCAAACTCTAATGTTACTTCTTCTTATGTGTGTCATGTAGAGATAAGAAACTGTGCACAAATTAATAACTCTTTTGTACATCCATTTGAACAATGGTTATTGGAAGTCAGCCATAAAGACTTTATACCTCTTCTCATAAGTCTAACACTAATAAATAAATATACTGCGCTTCTTTAACGACTAGTTCGCAATAAACCAGGAACATTGTTAAAATTCAACACACTTTACGAAAATGTTACAGGAAGGGAAAGACATTTACTATCTGGACAGCCTTGCAAGGTCATTCACGAACAGTGTATTGATTGAACTTCTCTAAGTTTGGGATAATAATGGTTTCAAATAAAACGTTTGACGTGACAAGCTATCACTGGGTGAAGAGATCTCATAGGCAAATAAGCCTCTAACAAAGCAGGGTTTGATAGTGTGTGTGAATCTACGCAGGGAGTTGTTCTCAATCTTAAATACAACACCTTAAGCTATTCCTCTTTGCATCCTGTTTTGGTTATTCTACCCCAATGTCAGCTGGGAGTCCGTCAATATTTATGCATCTCTGTAAGATGCTTCCTGTTATTTTCCTTATTTTTTCAAGGGAGAGGCTTGGGAGGGTGGGAAAATTGAGTTGTAGATAGCAAGCAGTGTGGAAGCAATAAATTAATATATTATAATATTTGTTACTCCATTTGTAAACAGGCTAAATGCAGTTATAGGTGAGACTGGCAAGAAGGTTTCTTTAGCATGATTTGTTACAAAGCCGACAAACTGACACTTAAAAGTTGGGAATAAATCATTTCTATCCATAACAATGTCACAGTTCTACCTCAAACTAATCGGTTACTTTAACTGCAAGACAATTGAAACCCCTAGAGTATGTACCCACCTTCAAGTTGTCCAGACTCAACCTGTCACGGCCAGAATCTTGGTTGGCCAGTCTGCCCTCGCAGCTAGCCAGGAGACTAGACGATTGATTCACATTCTCTTGGAAGGTTGACAGACGATCGTTGAGTCCCTCAAGGGTTTCAACATTCCTTGCTACATCTGTTATCAAAATAACAAAAGAAAATTATTCAATAACAAAAACAATAAAATGTTTAAAATGTGGTGACATTTTGAACCTAGACTAGAAACTGAGCTAATGTAAAATTACAAGTTGTTAAGAAAATCATTTGCCATTACAAAGTTAATGCAGAGACATATCCAAATGAAATTTATCATATATTCTATGATTCAACCAGAAGGAAACACTACTGAAAATAATATTAAATTTGACGTTTTTATAATCAGCAATATAAAGGTTCATCAGGTATGATACAAACAAATGAACATTTCCTTAAACTAATCATTTTCAGGCAATGATCTGTTTATGTAATATTTACTATTTACTGATGTTACAGTAACAGGCTGTAAAATTACAACATCAATGTATCATTGAAAGAAAGGGCTTTGTTTGATATGATGAAAGCAACCGAGTCGTACCTGCATTCAATTTCTCCCATCTTGTGTTGATGTCTTTAACCTGGTCTCGGATGAAGGGATGATCTACATCTGTGCATCTGACTAACTTCTCGCTGTTATCGTTCAGGGCTCTATGGTTGTCCTTGTGCCTGTTGATGTCATCTTGTAATTGCTGTTAACGAAGGAAAATAAGACAATTCACAAGATCTGATCGACATATCGAATAGTTGTTTCATTTTACATTACAAATAAATGTTAGAATGGTTATCATTTTAGTCAGTGTTGTAAACAAGTCATGACTGTTTCAGGAGTAAAGTTACTCCAAGTAAAACCCCTGTAGAAATAATACAGTGACCCTGAGTCAGAAAGACCACAGGCAGTGACTGGACTCGAACACAAATTAGAGTAACTTGTAGCAACTCTTATTTTAGTGGACTCAATGAGGGTAGATTCAATGACATCAGAAAAATGCAATAAACGATGAGAAACCTCACTATAACCCAAACAAAATGATACTAAAATAAATGCTTCAAACTTGAGGAAAGTACTTCCTGTATGAATACATTATGAATGTTATTTATAGTCTGCTGTCTCACTGTGAAAACATTCTGCAACGGATGGGCAATCCCACGTAATAAAAAAAAAACACTTCCGTTATTGGTCATTAAAGGAAACACTTCAGCCTGGTTATAAGAATAACCTTTATTCACTGTATGCCTCATGTTATAGTTGCTCAAAGTTTGGTTGAACAGAAAGCTAGCCCTAACAGATTGTGTAGTGTGATATAGCACTGACCGTTAATGATTGCAATCTGATTGTCTGTGAGGACACAGAATATCAGCTAACTACAATAATAATTGGCCTTGAAAGTATTTTATTAGTATTTTATTTTTACAAACCCCAGCAGACATATATGCAGGTAGGGAAAGCCACATGACAATTCAATTAATGGTTTCAACATATTTGGAATTGTCTTTCCAAATGCTAAAACTGTGGTTTGTTCCTATTGTTTACATTTCATTTCATCTCATCATTTCATATCAGCATTGCATCTTTGCTATTATCCTTAGGAACATCGTCAATAAGGACCCCTCTACGGTTCCATAAAACTCATGAGTTTATATCCCAATGGAAACCCTCCACTGACTAGCCTTTCTAAGACACACACAGTATGACTCACCCTGAGTATGTCAAACTGTCGCTTCACCACATTTGGTTTCATGAGGACTGGTCCTAGTGAGTTGATTCTGTCTTCTACACTCCTCAGCCAGGGTAGGAATTGATTACACTCGTCGGTATATTCTTTGGCTTTCTCGTTGCAGTCTACGAGTCTGTCCTTCCTCTCGGCCACTCTCCTCTCCAGGTCAGCCCATCTGGATTTCATGTCGTCTCTCTTTTGTTCCAGAGCTCTACGTTCCGGACCAGACTCGGATTCCTGGACCAGCGAGTCCATCTTGTCGACCAATCGTTGGTAGGTGTAAACCTGTTTCACAATCTCCTTTGGTAATTCCTGAAATAAACAAAAGCATCTCAACGTTATGATGAGTGAGTCTTTCCTTTCTTGATCATTGTCTTTTCCATTCTTAATATGTTAATTTGAGTACACTGCGGTTTTAACAATTTTATTCAAAAACATTGAACTTCTCTCACTACAAGGTATCATAAACATAAAATACTCCATATTAATGAACATTCCCTGTACTGGCCCAGGCTACCATTCAAACAACATTAATGTTGACCCTCACCTCATGTTCAATGACCTGTCTGCGGAGCACATCTGGCCTGGCAGAGATAGGTTTCGGTGAGGACACTTCCTTGTCTTTGCTGTCCAACCATCGGGCCATGTTATCAAGGGCATCTTCAAAGTCTTGAGACTGAACCAGTGCAGCTTGGAGTTTGCCTAACCTCTCATCTGTAAGATTAACCATAAACCCACAAATGATGATACCCTACCAATACTGGAATGAGTTGATACAACAATAATAATATAAATACAGCAGAGGAGACAGCAAAACAAAGTAGGCTAATAAATAACTATCTCGTTAATTTTTTACAAAAGTTTCCTGTTGCCATGCAAAAAAATAATTAACTTTTTTCTATAATATTACAATTTTTTTTTAGATATGATGATCAATCAATTCAATTTTTTCTTTCTTGAGTTTGGTTACATACAAGGTTGATGTGGACACACAATTATTTGTGTGCAAGTGGGTGTCTGTGGATTAGTTCTTTGACAGTAATATATTATATTGTGGTACATATGATATCTGTACATGTACATGACATTGGCATTAATATCAGCTGTCTAAAGAGAATGGCATGTCCCAGAAGATGGTAGCTTCAATAAAGAAAGCACACTGTACATGCTGGTACTTCTTGTCAGAGGTTGTACAACCACCAAGATGTCCAGCAGACAATCATAAATTGACTAGTTGTGTATACTGGTAACATCTCCTATGTACAGAATCAACTCCCTAGCTACCCAGTCCATCAAAATTAGTCATTTTACAGACAGAATGTATCAATTCATAGAAGATTGTCCCTTCCTCCCCCCCCCCTGTTCCTCCTCCCCAATTAAAGTATATCACACAAGATTTTCTCATCTGTGCTAATCAAGTTGAATGTATATTTTATAAACTGATTTTTCTATTCCAGCAAGTAGGAGAGGAGATTCCTGATCATTTGTTCAGCAATCTGCTCGAGTATCCTCTGAATTTCCATGTTTTTGATAAGGCGCAGTTCTTAGATCTGTACACCCATGTTTGTTCACATTACATTGTGCAGGTACCAGTTGTGCGATTGGTTGCCTTACCTAATTGTGTGCATAGTGTTTACATTACTTTATTTTCCAGGTGTATCATACAGACATGAATAAAGAGTGTTACAATAAAGGTAATAGTAACATGGAAGCATACCTAATTTTCTGCACCAATCGTCATATGGGCTCTGAACACTTTCCAACTTGAGTTCAACCTCGGACATGGCGGTCAATTCTGGGTTCAGCTTGACCAATTGCTGATGATGGTCAGCCATCGATGCAAGTTGTTGTTTCTTTCTATCTGCTTCTTTCTGCAGTGCCTGTAATCATTATGAGAAAAAACAGCATGATAAGCTGACCAGGTTGAGGTTTAAATTGCACTTCATAACCACATTAAAGTTCCCACCGGTTTCACTTAATGAACATAGCCACATGAAATAATGGTGGCTAGTGAGCAGCAAGGTAACAGTGAAATGTGTGAAGTTTCTCATCTGTGTTGACATCTAGGTAGTTTTACGAGTTAATATTCCTAAAAGTTATCAAAGTACATTGCTGAAGGTTCTGACCCTTCAAGTACTCTCAGACATTGAGGAGTGTTAAAGTTAGAAGAGTGTAAAAGAAGCCTATTTCAGTGCTTTAAGGGTGGAAGCAAAAATTAATGTTGGAGGCTCAACATAAGCGACCAATATTTGACTTTCTAGCATATTTGGGGATAGTACCACTGACCTTCAACTACACTGGTCAATCCTATGTCACATGGTTAATGCTGGTCTAAAAACCTATTCTTATTGCTATACAATATATGATTTCAATTAATCTTTGATAAGAGCACACAGATTAGCCATAATACTCATTATATATAACAGTGATATTATCAAGACAACAGTTTTATCAAGAAAATGTGAACTTCTGCTGGTAGATAGGAATATGTACACCCCCTCACTGTTGTTGGTAACATTGATCAAACAACACTGATAAGTTCTCAGCAGTGTAAACAGATGGTTGAAACTTGACACTTCAATGAAAGATTCATCTCTCATTAAGTATATAGCAAATATATGAAGTATATACAAAGTTCATTACTGGGAAGGAATGAATGTTTTTATGACTGTTTTGTTAAATGTCAAGGTCTCTATGCACAATTATTAAAGTCATAACAAGAGGGACACCAACCTGTGAATCCCAAGAGGAAACATAACTATTATTCTCATGTTCCTTTTTTCCAAGGCAATGGACTTTTCCAAAGAATTAGATCTGTCAGTGAACATACCATATTATTTACTACATAACAGACAAGTAGTGAGTCCCTAATTGTGCTCCTATTCTAGCATAGCTGCCTGTACTTGTACTAGTGGCTGTGTACTTGTAGTAGTCTGGGGATATTGGAATCTAGTGTACATTCCAGTGTACAATTAAGTACTCATGCTTGCCCTTAGAGCCTTGTACTCACATTAAAACAGAGGGAATTCTACTTGTACTCATACTCATGCTGCTGTATCCATACTAACAGTCTACCACATGGTATGTGCATTTTGTTTTATTGCTTTCAGTGAAGTTAGTGAACTATCTATAGGCTCTCCTTCCATAAGCATCAACTAATGTTAGCTTCCAGATGACAAGGGTAATGGTGGTTACTGTTTAAGCTTCAATTCTGACAGAGTATGAAAACCTTACACATGATCAGAATATTTACACCCTCTTAGTTTTTCTCACCCATATTTTCTCACCCATCTCACCCATATGAACTTTGAGACACTTTTATTGTTTGACAGCTGCATATTACCAGTGACTTGAACTTTTGGCGATGCAACCTGAACTTTCATGTTTGCATTTAGCTTCCTGTTGAAGAGGAGCTTGTTTTCATAGTCTCCTGCAGTGATTGAGGAAAAAAAGTTGATAACATTGTTATTAGAATCATGATTTTACCTTGGTATGTTCTCGTTGCTGCTTGACCAGTTCTGGGTTCTGGCTGATAGCTGGGAGAGATGAGATGCGGTTGCTAAAGTCAATCAACCAATCGTTGAGATCCTGTTTGGTCTCATGGAATGGTTCGCTCTCTTTCAGGACATTGTCCAACTGTCCCTCTCTGTCGTCCAGCTGCCTCTTGAGATCCTCCCATTGTTCCTGAATCTCGTTGATCTGGTGTTGAATGGGGGATCTTGATCGACTGTTTGAGTCCTGTTTGTCTAGGATAGCTCTGGCAGCGTCTTGCAGATTGTCCAGCTGTCCTTTGTGACTATCAAACTCATCTTGCAAAACCTGAAAAGAAAATCAACAATTTTAATGTTAACATATTTTATCAAAACAGGTCTATTCTTACTTATTTTTCATGCATTTTGCAATCCATATATGAAGATAGGACAAATAAGTAGAAACTTGTCTAGTAAATTGTGGAAAACCAAACTTGAAAGAGCCAAAAACATTTTGGCAAGAATGGCAAACCAGTGAACTATTATAAACCAGTGATAAGAAATCTTTGAGAGAGCTGAACCAGTCAAGCCCCAAATCCACCCCCCCCTCACCCCCCTCACCCCCCTCAGCCTTCAATGACACACTGTCTCTTCTTCCCCCTACTAATGATTCCACAACAAAGGGTGTAGTTATTCAGAAACTTCATAATGACTTTGTTGATTAATGTAGGTATGTTCCATTCAGGGGTACCTATGATGTAGTATTCAATGAAATGCCAGTGAAAAGTGCAAAAGTATGTCAGGTTTGAACATCCTTTGATTATAATAAATTAATTTAATTTGATTTCAAGGATTTTCACAAAATATGGAAAATAGGAAATAGAATTTTGCCTGGAAACAGCCACAGACTACATTACATGAGGGACATGCAGAACTTCAGAAATGTTCTCCAATTACTGTTTGCATATCATTAGTATGGTTCATATGGAAACTTTCTGGGTGACAGAATTGAATCAAACAGAGAATTTAACGTTCATTTAACTGCTACTTGGTAAAAATAACTACAGTAAGATTTCTTTGTTTGATCAACTCCAACCCAAATAAATACTTGGATGGTTTAATGTTGGGTCAGTAAACAATTGAACAACTGAAAAAGGAACTTAAAGCATTGAAGCATTGTACAACTCTTACAGTTTTTCATTATATCAATACTTGGAATCTACAGTTGAAAATGTTTAAGCACTTACAACTGTCAAACAGATCTGTTATCAGATAGGCAAATGTTACTCAATCAAAATATATAAGAATATCTCTCACCCTTCCCACCCCCAGCCCCACACCACCCTCTAAATTAACCCTTCTCAACAGAACCTCCATTCACAAACCCAAACCCCACCCTCTTCTGTTTAAGTTACGTCGTACAACCCTCCAAACAGAATATAGAAATTTGTCACATGAGCTACAGTATGGTTCCCACGCAGTACCCCTTCCTGTGGGTATCCAAAGTGGTGTAACAGGTAACAAACACTACCATAAAAGCAGCTTCAATTCAATGTACATATACAGGTACAGTGTGTGCTTTGTTGATATCCACAACCCAATTAAGATAAAAAACATAATACATTCAAGACAAAAACAACCTTTCTAACCTTTGAAATTTACTTAAAGAAGTACACACCTTGACATCAAACACAGAGAATATACTTTGCGTGACAATTACCCTGTACTCCATCATTTTGTTCATATTACGAGTTTGTATGGCTATGGAAGTTTATTTATTTACAATGCTAACTTTGATATCTTACGTCTACAATGTGTGGGAGAGAGGAATGCACACTTGAATGTTCCATCCCTGCTATAATACATCATAACTTCAACCATTCCTATCTTGAATTCTTTAGATTTGCAATCTGCAATTTGCAATCTGCTTTACGAAGGCATAAATCAGTAAAGAATTGTTACCTCAAAAGTAGTTTTGGCAAAGTGTAATCATCACTTTATGAATGATAAAGTTTACAAACTTTACAAGCAGATAAAAGGAAAACAAGAATTGAAAAAAAAATCCTATTAAATCTCTATGTTGGCACTTTGAAATGATAGATATTTGATATTTGATGATATTTGATATTTGATTTTTGATCATATTTGATGGCCGACTGGCGGTTGCCCATTGTGGCAAAAAAAGGACAAGTTACAGAGGGGATCAGTGTAGTGAGGTAGGGGCAGACAGGCTGAAAGCACATGCCTCCTTCCATCTTCAACCTCCTTCTCCTCCCCAAACATTTCCTCCCATCCCCCCCCCCACCCTAGCAGAAAGTAGCAAGTGGTAAACTGGGAACATGTACAGTAGTAGCCAGACAACTTTGCCACAGAATTACCAAAAATTGTATTACAAGATTTGTAATACAGTTAATCTTAGTTCACATAGACTCAGACATAAACACAACAGTATATAGAGGAAGTTACAGATACAAGACTATAGGTCAATTGCCTCAGGGTGACCTTCCGACATTTCCCTTTATAGAAAGTTCACATACATGATACATGTACATGACAACATTGCTCCACTCAGATGACTATAGACAGCTGACTGAATAGCACTTCTAGAGATTAGAGTTCTGTGTTGAGTGTTCTGATTCATTGTCCTTGAGTTTGTAGCTAGGAAAGGATCTCTTCTCACCCAGAGAGGCACCATCAGGTAGCCTACAACTAGATCATCATCTGCACTCAATTTATAAACATCAACTGAGTGTATTTGTAATATACAGTAAGAATCTATTCTTGGAATTGTTTTCTAATTCCAACGTATTCACTTCTAAAGTTGTTTCATAATGAAAACAGCAAAGGATTACTTCTCAGCCAAACGGTGCTATCAGGTAATAATAATAATAACAAGATACTAATCACTTGATGACAATAACAGCTTCTATTCTAATCCTCTGGGTGTGTCAGCTTTGAAAGGGTCAAAGGTGAAAGGAAGTAATGAAATTTCTGTAGGGGAGGATTTTAGTATCTGTTTGTAACATTATGCAAAAGCTTATTGTAAACTTTGTGGTCGAGTGAAGCTTCCTGTGGTAGAAAAAGGTATGATACATACATAACATCTGATCTAGGAACACTTCAACTGTGATGTAGTAAACACTACTGAATGTTGAGTGTTGGGAAAGGGACCATATTTATCACTGTTGATATGTTGTCCAGATCAATTATTTTGTCAGGTTTTAGTGAAGCAGGGGGGGGGGGGGGGGGGGGAGGAAGGGGTTGAACAGGAAGGGTAAGAGTGGGAGAAATAAGGATAAAGGAGGGGCAGATAATAAAAGGAGGGTGCAGGAGGGATGAATCTAGTTAGTTAAATGGTGTATTTGGTATATATGTAGTGACAAGCTCCAGTTATATGGCTCCCTTTACAAAATCCTTGAAAATATCAAGCTTGGTTAACTGGTGTACAATACAAATACAGTCAAGTTTGCTGCTCTTAGACTTAACAGCAAAACAATTACAAAGAAGTTAGGGAGCGACTTAGAATTCATTAAAATTTGTTTGGATCAATCTTCCTTTGGAACTGAATTACCAAATCCTATAATTGTTCATCGTAGTTTTACTTATTATTATTAAATTATTATGAGAAATTCCTATTAGCACTCTCTATTTACAGGCAGTTGAAATGAGTGAACTATACAATTGATTTTTTAATATCAGTTTTCTGCAGCCTCCTGCTTGACAGTGCCCCCCCCCCCCCACACAGATTGTTCCTGTTTCGGTTTGGATGCCTACTGCTGTCTGTTACCAGAGCGAAATGTTGATGCTTTTCATATTGGTTACTATGGTAACAGGTGTAACAAAACACAATACAAACCTAGTCAATGACTTCTTTCAAGGTGAGTCATTCTCAATATGATAGTAATCTTCAAAATATGCCAATATATTACAAATATGTTTTTACATGCAGAGGTGGGGGGTGGCTTTGTGGGTTGACCAAAAAACTGACAGTTGGTTGTACTGGTTATGTGCAGAAGAGAGCCATAGGAAAGTATACATAGAGAAAGCATTGTCCAAGTCTAGAAACTACAATACTATCTTAGATGTACACTGTATCACTTACATACATAGGACATAAAGGACATTTAACCACTGGAGCATTATGGAATAGCTATAAAGATTCTTCTTTTCTCTTGCTTATTTTTATATTTGTCTGTGGAAGGTCACTTTGGCTAATAACAGAAGTAAGCGTAAGAAATGTGTTGATTATCTTGACAGGGAATGTTACAATAAAAGGACAGAGCTTGATCTGACCGTTTTTCAACTGTGCATAGTTTATTTATGTCAGTCACTATAGTAAATTATTAGTTCTTGCTTGGTTCAAACCATCTCCTATGAGCTGTTTCTATTCTTACAACAGACATTGAGCTGTACCCATACTGTATGACATTTCACTGTCATTCCAGTGTGAGGCACCTTTACAGTATATACAGTATATACATAAGAGACACCCTACTGTTAAATCTTTGTGTTTTACATGATCTTTGTTTTTCATTTGCATAATAAACTCTGAATATTCATATAACTGACAAGTCATAAATTTGTCAGAGTTAAGTGTTGCCATTTTTATAAAGTCCAAAACATGACAAATAAATTACTTTATAGCAAATATGTGATGTCATTTGACGAGGCAACAAGCTGCTTTTAACTTGGGAAATGAATAATCAAGTATTTCCTTTCAATTGCTTTGGGATATGGATGTCATACTTTAAACATTTTTATGACTAATATCAAACACCAAACTGGTAAATATTATCTGAGCTGCTAAGTATTAAAAGTGCAGTAAGTAGCAATTTAGTTGTTGGATTCCTTTTTGTAACTTGGATTCCTTTTTTTTTATTTAATTATCATCTCTGGGTATAATAATTCATGATTCTACAACTTATTATCAAAACCCTCACATTTTAATGGTTAGGATAGTTTTGACAGATGATACTTACCTGTCTCTACTAAACTTGTGCATTCTAATCTACCTAGCTTACATGACCTAGATGATACATCTTATCACTGCAGTCCACTGATGAAGTTCAGTGTCCACATCCACTGTACTTTCTCTCCATGCCAGACCATTCTGAAGGTTTACAGCTTCCATTACAATGTTATTTTCATCCTACTGGAATCTGTTATTTAAGTCTTATTACAAGTTATGTCCCACTGTCAAGAGGGTTTGACTCAAGTCACCACAATTTCAATATGGAAATAACTATCATGAATATTAATGAACCTGAAACATTGAATCGGCTGAGAAGAGCCATAATTCTGTGATAGACTCAATCTATTTAAACTAAAAGTGACTTGTTGCACAGGTGTTGTGTCTTGCTTGATAAAGGTCGCACAAAAAACATCATTTTATACCAAGGCTTTACGACTTCTAACAAACACTTTAGCAGGAAAATTGGCGGGACAAAAGTGGAGGGTAGAATTGTATTTCACTGTTATATTTACACACTTGACTCTTTGCATGCAATGCATTTTTATATGGCTTCTGTACATAGCATTCAATCAATGACTCTTCAGTTTACTACACATCACAACAGACTAGACAAACAACTCATACAATGGAAGCAACTATATCCCAGCTAACCCAGCATAATATACAGTGCACTGTTGTGTCATTATAGTTCCATGTATTCAAACCCACAGTACTACAAATGTAGCTTTTCACAAGTAACCCTGAGTTTTATTTTAATTAGAGCTCCATTTATTATCAGCTCTCTTTGGAGATAGAAAGAGATACAAATCAATTCAAGGTGATTGTTTCTTGTATCTGATCTGATATGAAATTGACTCATATTCCTGACCATGAAATTTCTTTTAATGTAAGTCTGTATGTAAAGATAATCATTGGAAGGATATTTGTATCTATTCTTTATTGTCTGATCATAATTCACACACGAGGTTCTCCATGTATTCATATCTAATGATTGGTTCATCACAGATCAGGTAAAATGCTAACAAATTTGTTTTTGTAACTTTACAGATTTTCCAGTACTATTAAAGTTGCATTTATGCACAACCCACCAGTCCCACAACCCACCAGTCCCCCACAACCCACCAGTCCCCCACTACCCACCGGATGCCACAATCCACTAGACCATTATGCCCACAAAAGATTATATTACCAATGCAAAGTGAGAATAAACAGGTTAAGACATTTTATCAGAGATACATTTTATTGAAAATTTCTGGTCCAGTCAAACCCAGCACTGGCACAGACTACCTACCTGGCAGGGTACCTTGGTACTATTGCTATCTAGACACTGTAACTATTGTATATAATATAGCTGTAGGTACTGTACTATACTGTAGTAGATACCATCTGATGACCAAACACAGTAAGCATTATATATCACCAGACACAGGGTATATCAACCTGCCTGAGCTGCACTTCTAATATTGCACCTCTTAGTCATAGAGTATACCATGTACAAAGGTGTTATTACTCTCCCTTGAAAACTAGTCTAAAAAACAATATACATCAATTCAGAAAAAGTCAGAGGGAGAAAAATAGGAGAAGCTTTCTTTTGTGTTTTCTTATCAATGATTTAAAACATATGCTGACCTACACAGATCAGAATGTCTGGGAAATACTACACCACCCTTCACTCTAGGAGTATCACCCCCTATAGACTGCAGGATGACTGTATGACCTTTGACATTGTATCTTTATTATGTTACAAATCAAGAATGTTGAGCAAATATGGATTGGTAAATATTTACATATCATACTGATAATGATCAAATCTTGAAACATGTATACCAAAGGGAAAATGAAAGTAAAATATGCAGTGAGGTGGAAGAAAAAAGACCCACTTGAAATGAGGTCAAAATAACTGTTCAAAACTGAAGAACTGAGCTGGAACTTTGAAAGTAGGAACAGAACACCTTTTTCTTTAGTGAGGTAGGATTCATGTATGCAGAAATTCTAAACACAACTACATGTGTGTAAATTGTCCATGGTCAAGTTAGCTTTTGAACAAAATATTTAGAAGTCTCTAAACAGATTGAAGTTCTAAAGCTCTCTGTATGTGAAAACAAGCCCTCTTTTGTATATTTACAAGGATAGTAAAATTCAAGTTCATGTACCTAACATGCTGTAGTACATAACATAGCCATAGGTATGTCTACCTACATAGAAACCCCATTCAAACCAAGACTAACTGTACATAAAACGTCAACAAATGCTACAGCTCAGCAATTTTACTACATCATTCAACGTCGTTCAAGATTGCTGAAATATGTCACAAAGATATTGCAGTGTAAACTACACTAAGTATATATTCTAGCAGATTATGTTCAATATTATGGTCAGGAATATTTGTACATACCTCAACCTGGGATTTCTGATTCTTCAGAATGTCTGGTTCTATTCCAATCGGTCCCAACACCGCAAGCATCTTGGCTTTCTCGTTCAGCCATGTTTCTAGTCTGTTGGCAGCGATTTCAAAGTCGCTGAGACTGTTGATGGCAGCTTCCAAGGACTGGGTGCGAACTTTGGCTTTGTCTTGCAGTCGGATCCATCTTTCCTCTGTGAATAAATTATGAGAGATGATCAAGACTATGATGAGTATCAATGGTAGTATGTACAGGATCCATACTTCTTCTTGCATGATACAGTAGTATGGAATCGGTTAAGGAGCAAACATGACGTTAGGTGAGCCGTGACAAATGCAATAGTAATTCATTGTTAGTAGTTGTCATGGCTCTTTACAACTAATTGAGTACACCGCATAAATATTGTCTGTCTCTAATCTATCTTCACTATGGAGACATCGCAACAGCTATTCGTGGAATGACGTGAATGTATTTGACCTCTATGTTTCCCTTGTTTACCCAGAGGGTGGTCATTATCAGAACAAGGGTGCAGCATGAGTGTGGAGGGCCCTCCCCCCCCCTCCTTGTTAACGATGATAGAAACGGATCCTTAAATGTTCTTGTAAACGTTTGATCGAGTCACAATGATCGATTTCGCTGAGAGGGGAGGGGAGGGGGGAGTAGATGAAACGCAAACAAGAGATAAGAATGAGATGTCTAATTCCATCACTAGATCATATGTTATTATTCCTAATCAACTTTGAAGCAAAGCAGGGCCAACTTAGCTTTATTAATATCTTGCGTACTCCGAGGGGACACAAGAGGGAGCAGTTAAGCATACAGAGTCTAGGATGATTGTTGTATATTATTTTAATCTAAATTTAAATTGCAGTATTTAAAATGATTAAAGTTTGCAAAACTAGACTCTTTGTTAACCCACCAAACTTAACAGATTTTAGACATTGCTCAGTGGATAAACTAGTACCACCATCTATTACCACCTTGGTGTTCATGTCATTAAAGTAGTCAACATCAAACAGTTCTGAATGACTGAGACACTTAGGGCAGGGGTAATGTTACTGATGTAGTGGTTGGGTGGAGTGGGCAGGGGTAATGTTACTGATGTAGTGGTTGGGTGGAGTGGATCAGTAATTTGCGGCTTGGTATATAGGTATATATTGCACAAGACAGTTAATCAAGTATTATCTGTACTGCCAGGCCCATGATACTTAACATATTCATACTTAATACTGTCGGCTTAGCCATAGCTCACAATGCATAACTAGGCATAACTATGCATACAGTAACTCAGTAAAAAGGGAAAACTGTAGACTACTAAGAGTGTAGATGTTATGAGGAGATGGTAAGCGAGGAAGCAAAATAAATCAATTATTTGATGTGACTAATAATGTAGCCTATTTCGCCTATCTGAGTGCAGATCAGTGCTTTGTTTATGTAGAGCTTTACAATAGTACTGTATGTATTGAGTCAGTCTGAGAGAAAGTAAAACAGAGGTCTCCAGTATAATTCACTTTTTAAGTGAAAGTAAACCAATTACTTCACTTCAATGACATTCACAGTGAACACTGAACAGTATTTACTGCAATTGGTGTGTACAGCAATCATAAGGCAAGGTCCTTGGCACATAGGGAAGAAAAGATATATATATAACAAGCTAGGTGTGGAATGGATCAAACTGAACAAAAGGTCTACCTTATCATCGGCAAGAGAATGACAAAGTCACAAGTTATTTCACACAAACATGGACCTTGAAATAAACCTTGTGGGTCACACTGCTACTCTAAATCTACTGTTTTCAAGTTTCAAATTAAAATGAATGAAAGCTGGAAGATGCTAACCACCTTTCCCAAATACCTAGGCTAGTTTACTGGTATTGGTTAAGGAGGTGGTAATAGAGCAGATCATGTTAATTTGCAATGGCCATCCATGATATCTGTCACAAAGTGTTGCCAAGTCTATAAATTCATTCTGTGTACAAAATCAGCTACTATACTCTACTTGCCAAGTCTTAATACATTATGCATATAAACCATCACAAAATAAGAAGAATAATAATTTAAAAAATAAATAAAACTCAGAAACATTTTACCCCTTTCATTATTATTCTATAGAACTTTATACTGAAGCTTTGCACAGTTTTGATCAACTATACCTAAATATCTTGAATATTTGGCAAGGGGTGGAAGGGTGTGGGAGGGGTAGGAGATGGGAGATGGTGTGGGAGGGTTGGGAGGAAAAGTGGAAGGGGTGATGAGGAACATGTCTGAGACAGTTTCACACCAAGTGTACAGTATTAAGTCACACTAAAACAGGACAACTATATTATAAGCAACCATGTCCATTGTACCTTAAAGCAGCATTTTGCGTTTGGTTGCCGTTTTCTACTTTTTTGACATGTCCATCGAGTTTTTTACATATATCAATCACAAAACAGCAAACTAAGATATTAGCCAAGTTTCTCCCTGCCAACAACGTTAATTGGCGAGTAATTAAGGATATTTGCAGATAATGAGAAAAGTGTCCACGACAAGTTCCACAGTTAAAATTAATAGCATACAGTTTTCCCACACCCACTAGTTTGAATTTAACCAATCAGAGATGCAGGTTTAGTTATGAGCCGTTGCTAAAAATAGATTCAAGACTTTGCGTTGGTACAACCAGGGAGTTGTTATGGAACTCCCTGGTACAACTCACTGATCTGTTAGTTTACAGATCAGTGGGTACAACTGCCATATAGACTGTACACAAATCAAGAATGGTGTTGTATTACGTAGGCCTATTGGTCAATGACGTTCGTAGTGTTTAAATATTCATATTATGGGCGAGGTTTATTGGGATCCCAACGGAAAATATCTTGGAGAAAAACAAGTTGAAAGTTGCAAATTTTTCGACTTTCATGCCACCATTTGAAGTAAGATTTAAATAGATAAGCTAGTTATGTATGTCGTTATGGCATAGTGGAGTCAGTGAGGTTGAGAAAAATCATAGAAAAGGACGCAAAATGCTGCTTTAATGGGTTATGATAATATTTTGTATGACCAAAGCAAACATTTTAATACTTAGGTCATAAAACCATTTGTTCATTTCATGGGAAACTGCTTCAAGGCAATAACCTGGTGTATACTTAAGGGGTAAGCTAATACAAAGACCTGAACAAATTCATATTACAATGGCACTACTTCTGACCTCAACCCACAGGGGGGATCACCTGGTCCTATTCATTAAAATATCTTAAGGTACTAAGTATTACTCTTTTATTGATAACATCCATCCCCATCACCTAATAAGCTGCTTTCAAGAATAGAGACTGCAGTCTTTTCTTTTGTTCATGAGATTCTACCCGAGTAAATGGCTCCACACAACTAATTTAGTATTGTGACTAACACAAACATATCCGTAAGGCAGGAAGTATGTTTTGAAGGGTTCAACAAGAGAATACAACAAAGTGTTATTGTAAAACTTACAAACAACTTCTACAGGACTGAATATGCTCCATTTATGTGATCTACTGATCATATTTTATTTTTTTGCTATGGTACATGGTTTGAATTTACTGTACCTCTTGTAATGTCAATGTAGCATTGAAACTAACTTCACACAGTGACATGCCACACAATTACCACTCATATAGCTGTTCCTGT